>CAMKVN010000101.1:0-42769 GCA_946474995.1 Funneliformis geosporum
ATAAAATTAATTTCAGTAACTTCTATAGATCATTTAATAATTCTTTGTAGATCAACTTTTCAATAGTGAATTTTTAGTCAGTAACAATATAAAAATCATGCTGCGGAACTATATAAATCATATGATTAAAACCTGATTTTTATATGTAACAACTCACATGATTTTTTGATTATTTTTATTCAGATATAAATTTATTAGAAATCATTTTTTTGGTTTTTATTTTCCAATACAAATCAGTTTCATTACTATTGAAAACATTTTTAAGTTTATAATCATGAATCAAATTTTAAAGTTTTTCTCTAAATTCATCTAATTTATCAAGAGTTGCACTTGCAATTCTTCTTGTTTTAAATAGCAAGAGAGATTATGTTTTTTTTTAAATCTACCAATCTAATCATTACTTTCTTTAAAATTTTCAACCTTATATAAAAAAGCAAATACCATGACTTTTTATATAAAACTTGATTAGTTATATCATTACTATTTTATAAAGTTTTTAATACCTATAAGATAAGAACTTCTTCAATTTTAAGAAAATTATTTTAATTTATCTTTTGTTTTAGGTTCAGTTATTTGAGTAAGATTGTTTATCTAAACTCATTTTAGATTTAGTTAAATGTTTAATCCTTTTGTTTTGCTAAATTTTTAGTAATTTAATAATAGTTTTGCTATTTTTATAAGCTTTAATATAGATTTATCTTTTCTGAATTTTACAGACTTTTAATAAGATTTTAATATAATTGTTTTACCTTTACTATTTAAATGCCTGATTAAACTATAGATTTTGTCTAGCAACTTTATGCTTGAGGATTAATTTCAAGTTATTTTTGAGCTTTTTTAACATATCATTAAATACCCTTTACTAACATTATATATTTTTGCTAATTCTTTATTTTTATAGAAGATTCGTTAAATTTCTAAAGACATATTTCATGTTTTTAGGCAAAAGTTAAGGTGTTTTTTTCGACAAAGTTTTATCTTAAGTAATTTTATCTTTACCTTTTGATATAATTGTTTAAAAATATTTACTTATGAATTTTTAGTCTTAGGCATAATGATATGTGAAAAGAATTAACTAAATCAGGATAACACTTATTATAATTAAAAATAAATCATAATAATTTTCCTTATTAAACTTTAATAAAGCCTTTAAAGATAAGCTGAATTATTTAAATAAAATTTTATATAATTAAGTTTATTAATTAATAGTATAACTTTAAAAAATTTGATATAGTAAAAATTTTGTCATATAAAGGATCATTTTAATTATACTTGTTTCAACATTTAAATTTAAGTTATAAGTTATAGAATATTTACTATAAAATTTGATATATCAAAAATTATTATTTATAAAAAAATTGTATCTACATTTTTTTTATTATAATAAGTTTTTTGTTAAAAAAAAATTCACTATAGAAAAGAAAAACTATATTTTTTAAAAAACATTTTAATTTTAGGCTTTAGAATTTTAAGTAAGTTTTTGAGATATATTTTGAAACATCTCTTTTTAAAATATTTATTAATATTTCTTTTATTTCTTTTTATAAGTCTGATATTCTGATTTCAAATTTTTGGATAATGATATGTTTTAAAATTATACTTTGAAATTTGTGTATTTTTATTTTAAAAATATTTATTATTATTTGTTTTTTTTTTAAAAAATTAAACCTTCTTTAAAATTACTATTTATTAAATTAATGTAGATTATTTAAATTAAATATAAATAAATAATATAATATTAAATATTAAATATTAAATTAAATTAAATTAAATTAAAAAAATTGTCTATTCAATTATCTGTTATAAACTGATTCTTTGAAAATATTGAATATATCAAAAACTTATTAGAAATATATTTGATAATATATCATATTACTAATATTTTATTGAAACTTGTTTTAAAATAATTCAATATGAATTAGTTTGAAGGTTTTTTGATTTATGTTATAAATTAATTTGATTTTATATAGAACTATCTAATTCATTTCAAAAATTAAACTAATTATAAATTAGTAATTTATCAGATATATGAAATTTTACTAATAGTTTTTCATTTGACCTGTAAGAATAATAATATATATATATAATAATATAAAAAGAAAATAATAATAAATATTTTTTTAAATACACAAAAAAAAAAAATAAATTATGCTTCTATTAATTTAAAAAATATAAAAAAATCTTTATGTATTAATATTTATTTTTATTAAATTCAAGATTTAAATTAAAGAAAACAATTTTTTTTAATACTAATAATAAACTGTATTCAAATAATAATAAATTATAGATAAAAAATAATTATTTATTTTATTATTATATAAATTTTATTATTATATTATAAATAAAATAAAAAAATATATATATTCTAAATAGAAAAAAGAAAGTTACTAAAAAAAAAATAATTTATATTATTATTCAATTAAGTAGCAAGCAATATTTAGTTTAAATATTACCATGATTTTAGAAGAAACTTGAATTAAATTGCCCTCATTCAAAGTTTAATGTTTTATATGAAAGCATTATCATATTACAAATCAATGATTTACTATGTATGTTATAACTTATAAACGTTTTCATAAAGATTCTTATTCAAGTATTCCTTTACAAATACGTTTTTATATCAGATAATATGACTTAATTCCTTCTTTTCTTTTTTTTTTTTACTAGAGTTGCTTAAGATCTTTTTATATTATAAAGTTAGTTTATTTATAATATATATTAAAAAATAACTATTAATATTTTAATACTTATAAGACATTCACAGTAATAGTTTACATTTTAATCAAATCTGTATAAAACATTCATAATTAAAAGATTATACTCTAATTTTTTTTAAGCCAAGCGATATAAATCACATAACCTCTATTAAATTCTCTTCTATACATAGAATTTGGTAATCGCCACATAACAAATTCATTCATTTTTTCCAAAAACACCAAATGAACTACATCTGATCTAAGCTCTAACGCGATAATGACGATCGTTAGATAAAGATTTTTACAAATTTTAGTTAAAGTTTTAACAAAATCATCAATTATGAATTCATTATATATACAATCACTAGCAATTACATAATCCCAATGATGTTGAAGGATATCTTTATCAATTTCTTCTCCCCATAATAATTCTGTTACAATAACTTTTGAATAATCTTCATTTAAATTACGTTTAACATTTTTCCAAAGATGTGATAATACATTTGCTTGATCCGTTAATGCCATCAAATTAACAAAAGGAGCGAGACTTATTCCTGCTAACCCGCATCCTGAACCTAATTCAAGGATTTTTGTTTTTTCAATTGAAAGATTTAACCACATTCGATGATCATTCATAAATTTTGTTAACATAATACTCGAGTCCCAAAGGACGGTTCCTGTTGTACCTCGTACCGAAAGAAGTGATTGATTCTGTGAAATCTTTACATTGATACTTTCTAAAAGATATATTTCAAAAAAGAAAGGAGGTTAGTAAATATTTTATGACACGTAAAAAAAAAAAAACTAAAGTTCAAAATCTCAACCATCGATTAAAATTTCAACATAATCTTTATTTTGTGTTACGGCGCGATTATGCTGCCATTCTAATGGACGACCTTCTGTGAATAAAGAGAAAACTTCTTCATATACATCAACAATTTCGATTCCATCTTGAGGTAAAGAAATTGGGAGTATTAACTTTTCACTACTTATTTTCATCGTTGAAAATATATATTCTTAAAAAAAAAAAAATTTTACAATTATGTCACGCGAGTGATTATTATGAACATATCACAAAAGCCACTTTCATGTGAATTTTTATTTTATAATTAATGATTTTATTAATACATTCTTTTGCTGAGTTCAATGGTTTATTAGTAAAAATTTTTGCTAATCGAGAAATAAATAGTTTGATGAAAGAATAATTTAATGAAAGACAAATTAGAATTCTAAAATAATAATAATAATAATTATAATTATACGATTTATATGTATTAAAATATAACGTCGGCATCATCATTTTTTTCCAATAAATCCGCAGGTTGAGAATCATAATTTTGTGCACCTAGAATAAAAATTGAATAGTATAAGTAAATGCAATATATTGGTGTAAAATTAATTGATAATAATACTATATGAGTACAACTTTCTCCAGCTTTAGACTCTCTCTCTTTCTCGGCAATTTGTTGGTCCTTCTTCTTTTTACCCTGAACCTTTTTAAGTCTTTAACATGTTGAAATAAATATTTTCGTTAAATGAGTTTTTTTTTCCACCTCCATTCCTTCCCTATTAAATGTACGCGCACCTGAAGAATTCCTCACGATCTTGCTCATCCAGTTCAGAGATTATATATTTTATAGTGTTCTCTATTTTTGGTATGATAACGTGTTCGATAGCATTTACACGACGATTTGTTACCTTGATAACTTCATCCAAGATGACGAATGCGGTCTGTATATAAGATTTGTATCAGAAAGGAAGGAAAAAAAATCATCATAATTCACGTAATTTATCATTTTTTACCTGCAAGGAAGCCAACTCAACCAAAGCTTCAACAGCTTTAATATACGTTTCTTTGCTTTTCTGTACCTGCTGACCACCACGACCAAGACCCGTTAATTCGAAAGCTTTTGTGGGCCATCATATAAATATTATTTGATCAGTACAAAATCATCTAATTATTCAATTAATGAAATCTTGATTTAACTTACCATTTCCTCCTTCCAAGTAACTCTCAAAAGTAGGTAACATTACTCCGGAAACATTTTCTTGTTTTGTGCGAACGCGAAATTGAGCATTTTTGACACTTTCTTGAACTTGATAACTTTAAAATTGCATATAGTAATTAGAAACAAACATATTAAAAATTTGGTAATGTATTGGCAATTACTTACCTAATATCACCTGCAATGTAAGTTACCTCTGCTAAAGAAAACGAAGCTGTTTGCATTACTTTACCCATTTTTCGTTTTGCCTATATGTTTATATGATTTTTTTTTAGATTTGTTGAATTCATAACAACCTTGTTTAAAAATGATAAAAAAGATTTCTTACTTCGTCAATTTTTTGAACGATTGATCTGAATCTTTTGGTAAGGGCTTCACTCTTACGTTTCAACAAACTGTGTCCCGTTTGTGCTCCCTTCAATTTTGTTTTCATGGTAGTTAAAGCCCTATGTAAAAAAATCAACCGTTAATAAATCGAAAATGTACGTAAAAAATAAACCTTTTTTTTCTTACATGCGAGTAGGAAAAATGTTAAGCCGAGCTCCTGTTCCCGACATTTTATGATTGAATTTTTTAAAAAAATATATTTTTTTTTACTGAAGTTCAGCCTTTTATAAAATACAAAAAAACGCATTAGATGACCACAAAAGATAACGATTACAGATGATCAATCAATCATCGTGGATAGTCCAATGAACATCTAATTTAATAAAGCTTGCACCAGATGTTCATAAGACCGAGTATTCTTAGATATTAATATTTTTATAACAAACGCGTTTTATCGTAATGAGATTCAGATTTCATTCCACATTAGTCAAATTAAACGCGTTATTTATATATATAATATATATATTTTTTATTGTATTTCATAAAATTTCAATGAAATGATAAATTTCCCAAATTTTTTGTAATTGTTTTATTTAACGTTAAAAATTTACAAAAAAAATAAATTATTTTTGATATATTTATTACCGTAAAGTGTGAAATTATTTAACGTTAATCGTTTAATAGTTCGACCATTGTAAAAAAGAGGGAGGATAAACGTTACACGAGAAAATTGTGTCAGGATGACGATCGATTTGAAACCAATCAAAGGATAAAAGGAGCTTAAATTCAAGTATCCATGAATTTCGAGTATTAATATTTCTATACCAACATGTTCTTTGGAAGAAAAAAAATTATCTTTTTAGCGATCGTTTTTATGATTTTTTGTATATCGACGGCGACGTCAGATCTGACAACTGTATCGTCGCCTTTTGAAGATAAATATGGTACCTATAGAATTGAGGATTTTTTTCTTATTACCAACAAATTTTATTTATTGACAATAAATCCCTTTTTAAAGATATCAAAAAGTATATCGTCATGTTCAACCCGGAAGTCTCAGAAGAAACAATGAATAAGGTAAAAGAGTTAGTCGTGAACTCCGGTGGAGAAATATATCAAGAGTTCGTTCTTATTAAAGGTTTCGCTGCCAAAATGAATGAACCTCTTATTCAAACTTTGACCAAAGATTTTTCCAATATTCTATCTTTAGAAGATGATAATACCGGTTAGTGATTACTTTGACGATTTTTGTTTTTTATTGATATATCTAAAAATACTTACTTTTATTTATTTTATATATATATATATATTAAAACCATTATTAGTAAACGCAAACTAAATAAAATTCGCTTTGGTTGGTTTTGGTTATAAATTCATTAATTAATTCATAGATATCTTATTCAAGAATACCCCATTATGTAATTTGTTTTATTATAGTGTAACAAAAATTAATGCTTTAAAAAGATTTTTGCATTTTGCGCCATAATAAAGGATGTATTTTTTTTTGATCTGTATTACAAACAAACAAGAATATTTATGTTATTCTTTCTACTAAAAGAATATTAGAATATTTGTTATGATGATTTTTTATGATAATATTCATTACTTAAAAAGAAGTGTATGCAAATAAAATCGAGAGATGAAACTTTAGAGTATCTGCGTTTCAAATCTAAAAGAGACGAGATTTGCAAATCCCGATAATCATTATGTTCATTTTATTATGATGAGGTTTTTTTTTAGACATCAAAGTTATTAAATTCATGTTTTTGTTCTGGTTTTTTAATGAGATCATCGTAGTAATAATTTCTTTGGTAAAATTTATTTCCCTATTTGCACTTTTTTTGATTGGCATCTTTTTCTAAATTTAAACATATTTAACGTATTACAACATAATAGATTACTAAGTACCTTTATGGTTTTTTTTAAAAAAAAAAAATTCTTCGTT
The DNA here is from genome assembly GCA_946474995.1 of Funneliformis geosporum. Lineage (NCBI taxonomy): Eukaryota > Fungi > Glomeromycota > Glomeromycetes > Glomerales > Glomeraceae > Funneliformis > Funneliformis geosporum. The sequence goes on from CAMKVN010000101.1 coordinate 6,975, forward strand.
CTTAATATTACATCTCTCTTCTTTACTAATATCCCGAGATTTATCGAAAAGTCCCAGTATATGCCAGTATATGTTATTACTTTAAATAATATAATAATAACTGGGGGTTTTAGTTTTCTCAAAAAGCTTCATTTTTTACCCCCACGTTTAATTTTATTTTCTTTATTTATAAAATATCCGATACTATACTCATAATTCAGTTTTTATATATATATATATAATAAAAATACACTCATTTAAATACAATTATATGGAGATACAGTAATGTCTACGTTGACAATATTTGTTGGTCGATTTATGCCTGTGGTAGTTTTATCTCTCGTGGGTTATACATACTACGTCTTTGTATATCGGATATGTGGTAAGTTTAAACATATCATTACGCATAACGCGTTAATTATATCATAAGAACGATTTAGTAAGAAAAACTTATCTTTTTCCATTTAGTTATACGCTTAATCAATTACAATAGAACTACACATGCTGGTAGGTTAAATTAATTAATTATTGGGAAATTTACACGTTATAACCTATCTTTAAATTTTTTTAGTGATATATCTGGTCATTTATAACATTTTGTTTGTAATGACTTTATTATCATACTTTAAAGTTTTATTTCAAGAACCTGGATCACCTGCAAAAGTAAGCATTTAAATATATTACAAGATATGGTTTAGCATTCGGATTACTTATTAAATTCATAATCACCAGCCACAGAAACGTACTCAGCAACAATCAAGTACGCAGTCAGGGAATTCCCCGAATGATGACACCATAAATGTATCACAGCCACAACCAACAGTACAAACAACATTTACTATTCATCATTTTAATCCTGTAACGAATCCAATAAATACATCAAATGCTGATGCTTTGTTACAAATGGAAAATGCTTTCGTTAAAAGTAATGCTTCCCCTGCAACGGGAAATGTCACAAATTCCAATCTTCCGAATCCCCCTTCAAGTGTAATGATACCAATGCCAAGTACATTTATAAGTAAAAGGGATGGAAGATTAAGATGGTGTGAAAGATGTAATTATGTGAAATCTGATAGGTGTCATCATTGTTCTGAATGCGATAAATGTGTGTTAAAAATGGATCATCATTGTCCGTGGGTTAATGGATGCGTGGGTTATTTTAACTATAAATTTTTTTACTTGTTCATAGTATATACTTCATTATATGCTGATTTTGCATTTGCTGCTGCTATTCCTATACTGGTAGAGCAATTAAAAGAAGAGGTAAGATAATCATTTTTCAACTTTATAATTATAATTATAATTAATTATTATTTGATTAATTACTTTACCTTTATTTAGAATTATCTTGATATACAATTGATTGTTTTAATGATATTGTAGGTTTATCAAAATAATTTTTAATATAATTGTGATATATATTTTTTTTCTTTTCACTGACCACGATTCATTTAATATTATATTATATAATCTTAAATCTTCATAGAGGATTCTTATTTGGTCTTTTACTCACAGGATTCACAATAGTTCATACAACATACTTACTACAGAATAGGACTACAATTGAAAGTATTTCATTTCGTACGAGGACATATCATGTACGTGTACAATTTGATACCGAAAATCCATTAGGTTATGGTGTAGCAACCACTCGTCCTGGTGAAAATTTGTGGGATCTTGGTTGGAAAAAAAATTGGAAATATGTTATGGGTGATAAATGGTGGTTATGGTGCATACCATTCGGTAATCCTCCTGGTAATGGTTTAGTATATCCTTTTAATCCCGATTTACAGTCAAGATTAATTGAGGATGCTAGAAGACAATCTCAAGCACAAGAGGATAGAATGAACACGATGATGCAACAAGCTCAACAAGGCAATACTAGAGGTATTACTACCATTGATGCGAGTGGTAGCGGGGGTGGAGGTGGTAAAGTTGGTGGAAGAAGATTATGATGACAATTAAAACAATTTGAATTTTTTTAAACTTCAAGAGACAATCTTATTATTTTTATTAAAAACAATAAACCTTTTTATATTAATGCATTTGTAGTTTTGGGGGATTTTTTTTAAAAAAGGGAAATAATATTAGAGAAGATTAAATTATTAACATGTACATTGTTTTAATTATTGTTTATTGTATATATGATTATATTAGAAAATCCATATTTTAAATCTATATATTTATATATTTAATTAATTTACATTCAACAATAAACTAAAAAAATCATGGGCATTTTATTCCATTTAATCTTCTCATAAGTAAATTACAAATAAAATTTTATTATATCAAGAAATATATTTTTTTAGCCAATCCTTCGCAGAATAGGCAAGTTAAAAGTGATTAGAATTTATCTATCATGTAAGAAAACTCGAAATACTTATTTTAAATTAATTATCTTTCTACCTTTTAAGAGTTACATGCTATGGTAATAATATAAAAATTTTTTAATATATACCATAATTTTTAAAGAAAATTAACTAAATTTACTGATTTACCATTGGTCGAAATTATGTATCGAACGATTATTACTCATTCGGAATACTAGCTAATAATTTTTATTTTTCTAGTGACAGTTTCACATCATGCTATGATTATTAAAAAAGCAAAAGCATAAGATGATGTGGGTAAAACTTTATTATTTGATTGATTCAAGAATATGTTAGATATATCATTTTTGATATATTACAAATAGAACTTCATAAGATAAAGCAGAATATATAATTTGCTAATACTAATATTTACTGAGATTATAAAACATATTCTGTTGTATGACTTCTTTAGCTATTTTTTTACAATAGATAGATTTTTATCTGATGAAAAAGAAAATAGTTATAAAAAGTTAAAATAAAAAAAAGAGCGAAATTCATACTTACTAACTTCAAATTCAGTAATGGTCCAAATAATTTCCAAGTGGCCATAATAATGAATTAATGGAATCCTAATCAAACATGTGACTGTAACAGTTAAGAAAAAACATTTCATAACAGAAGTTGTAACACAATGATAATCATATTCATTCTTAATCTTTTTTAACTAATATGAATAAATTATTATGTATATGTAATAATTCATATAGTTTATTATTACCATATACACAAGAGCTTAACTTTTAAAGTTTCTTGTATAGAAATAATTTTATGTAAGCAAACTCAGAGAATTATAAAAATCTTTAAAACATAAGAATAAATAAGGTTTGATATATCAAAACTTATAATGCAATTTCTATCTTAAAATTACTAAAGAGAAACTCTAAAATGTTATAGACTATTTTTTCTAATGGTAATTTACTAAGACAGAAATTTGGGTTGTCATAATCATGTGACTAAAATTCTGAGACTAGTGAAAAATCTTGCCTGAAGTAAATGTGATAACTATATCCTGATCCAAAATCAATTATCAAATTTGTATTAGAGCATTTCACATACTTATAACTTCAAAATAGTTTTGAAGGATATGATAATTATAGATATAGTAAACAAATACTGTGTCTTACATAATAATGAATATTGTCTTAGTTGTGTTTGTTCAAGCAGGTTGCAATTCCGGTTATGTGAAATTTTCAATTAATTATATTAATACAAGTTATTCTAATTTGTGTTACATATACTACTCCTTGATCTGGCATCATATATATAAGTCATCTTTACAGGTGTATGTGTAATATTTAAACTTTACCTTCATTATATCATTATAGTTAAAAAACTTCTACATGATTTCGCTTCAGAAAATATTTACGATCAACTATAATTACTCCTTATAATATCTGCCTGTTAAAAGTAGGATTAGCAAAAGATCTTGAAATGACCTTGAAATGACTTCTGTATGCAACTTGTTACATGATTAATGATAAATACTTTTATCAAAAATTCCTAGCTTATAAAACAATATTTGATTAGTTTGAGATTTCCTCTAAACATATCAGTCCAATTGCTATTTTCAAAAAGACTAGGTTATATTTGTCTGTTGTTGAGCAAGATTCAAATAGTGATACTACAATCAATAATTATAATAATTATAGTAATAATGATAAAGAACTCAAATGTGAACAAGTAAACAAGTATTTCTTTTACTGATAGTGAATAAGAAGTTGTTATTGAACTACTTCTGAATCTTGTTGAAAAGTGAGAAAGTGTTTTATAAATTTCTTATTAATAATAAAAGACACATTTCTCCTGATATTGTGAAATCCTTTTGAAAAAACAAAACCCTCCTGTGAATACTGATTTAGCAACGCCAATTTATTATGTATGATTAATTTTATAATAGAAAATGTAAAACATTTTTCAAAAAAGTTATTATTTCATGGATGGTATAAGCAAATCCTATTGAATTATTAAGAATAATATGTGTAACAAAATAGTATACAGAATTATATTTGATGAAAATGATGAAAAAGGTCACTAAGCGATTATGATCTTTGGCACGTCTTCATAAAATTGTAATTTGTCTTGATAAGTTTCTTAAAAGAACAACCTGACTTCGTGTAAAAACATAAAACTTTTTGTATTTGATTAGGTGAAGACAGGATTGGTTGACATGATGATTCAAAATTCACGTGATTTTATCACAAAAATTACACAAAAATTGTGATTATAATTCTGACTAAAATTAACATAATTTCAAAGTAAAAATCAAGGATGAAAATTTTGATTATGTAGTTGATGAATGACTAAATCACCAAATTAAATCAACATAAAATTATGTTAAAATTGTGATTAACAAATTCTAGACACCCTAGTGAAGATAGCAAAAAAGTATCTTCTAATAAAAGAAATATCTAATTAAATGATAGGTCTATACAGCCAATAAAGATCACTCTCATTCACTATAAAAAGGAAACTTGATGACACTAATTTTAGAAAAATTACAGATTTTGTTCTTGATATTCTCAATAAAACCAAAATAAACAAAAAAATTTAAGATTAACGCTTGACAAAGATGAATTTTTAATAAAATATGAAGAGCATATAAAACAAGTGCAAATTTGTAAATGTTTGATGTTGTAAGTATAACTTTTTCTTATATAAGTTAATTAAGCTAAGTTAATTGAGTTAATTGTTTTATTTACAGAAATTGAAATTGAAAAATGAGAACATAATAGTAGTTTGATAAGATTGTAAAAGTGGTATATGAAAATAAATTCTCGCATAGATCACGACCCAAGTTGGTATAGTATGCAGCTTATTTAGTAAACAACTCAGCTTGTTTAAAGATAGGTTTAAATTAACATTAGCTGAGAAATTATGTTGTGGTTTTTTAGACTCGTTAGCTTAACTGAGGATAAATAAAGCTTATTATTTCATATGCCACCTGCAAACTTTATTATTTATGTAACATTTCTGACTATTACTACTTTTACTTTCAGAACGAAACTATTTATCCATCTTCACTTTAAACTGATTTCTCTACTTATCCTTAATAAAAGATAAGAAGATCTTCTATTTTTGAAAATTATGTATGTATAGATAAATCAATGAACTTTTGCTAATGAATTTAAATAATTACTTAATTTAAATAATTATTATATTAATGATAAATATTTTTTCTAGCTTAAATCATTTTTATTATTAGTAAAATTGAATCATTTATTTTACTTGTAAAATTATAACATATTTTTTATATCAGAAATAAATTGCTTTATCACTATATTAATAATATTATATTATATATGATATTAATATCTACCTATATATGATCAAAAATTCTTTTAATACTAATAAAAACTTAAAGTATAATATTATAATTTTGAATTTATGTAAATAGAACTAGCAAAAGAACATCTATTCATAAATATTACAGCTAAAGATACTTAAAACGCAAGCTTATGTAACAGATGAGTTTCACTTATATACTTTTTAAAAAAGTAAAATTATATTGCTAAATGGTAGTGATACTTAATTAAACTCTTTTTTGAAAAATTGTAATTTCGTCAAAAGTTTCGTCTCTTTAATATTTTTATATGAATAAATATAAAATTATTATATTTTTTAATGTATTTTAATTCAAGGAATTTAGATTAAGTTAAATATAATTTCGGCAATTAAGTAAAATAATTCACCATTAATAAAAAACTAGTTTTATTATTTTAGTTTCGTCAATTTCATTATATTAAGAAAGGTAATTTCATCAGGTATCACTACTAAATGATACCTCTATCTTTTTTCTTGCATAAATGAAAATGAATATTAAATAAATTAAGTTTAAAATATTGGTGCAGTGGTCACATTTCTATTCTTTAAGCCTATTAATAAATGCTATTTTATCTATAATGCTAATTAAGATTGCTAGGTAAAATTAAGAGTTTAGACAGACGTCTAAATGGTAAAGGTAAAACTTGGTTAAATTATATTAAAATCTTATTAAAAATCTGCGAAATTCAGAAAAAGATAAAACTATATCAAAGCTTATAATAATAGTAAAACTATATCAAACACTTAGTAAAAATTTAGCGAAATTAAAGGTCTAGACGTTTAGCCAAATCCAAAATGAGTTTAGACAAACAATCTTAATTGTGACTAAGTATCTTTAATAAAATTTTATAATTAGATATTAAATACCTGATCTAATACTATTTTTTACAATTGATATTATTATTATTAATATTATCATTATAAACCTTATCATCATTTATTTTATCATCACTAATATCATTTACTTTTTTATTACTAAAGATATCATTATCATCATTAATTTATTCTTCACTACTTTTATCATTTGATCTATCTAGTGAAGAAGTTAAAATCTTATAAGTTTTAAAAAATTGTATAATTATATTATCTAATATTTTTTTCTTAAGCCTATTTAATTCACACAAATATCAGATATTTTAGCATAACAAAAATTTTCTGCTACAGTTATTTCAGTTTCTTTCATTCATAAATGCTATTCTTTTACTAATCATTTATAAATAGCTTATTAATTATAACTTCAAGTGATTAACATAAATTAATTAAACTATTAGAAATAACTGTTAAGTTAAAATTATTGTTCTAAAATTTTTGTTTAATAGACTCTTTTAAATATTCTAAAGAATCATATAAAATTATTTTAGAGTATTATTAGTTAGACCTTTAATATAATCAATATATTTTTTCATCAAATTTGTATTTATCTATCCAAATTGTTGAAATTAAGTAAAATACAAAATTTATTATTATTAAAGTTTAATTATCATTAAAATAAAATAATAATTATTTACAAAATAATTATAACTAGTTATAATTTATACAAAAATAATTTACAATTATTTATAAATAATTATTATATATTTTAATTAATAATATAAGATTAATTGAAAATTTAATTAAGTATAAATAAAGATAATAAAAAGGTTATTTATTATTAAGCAAATAAAAATAAGATATAATAAATTATATAACTAAAGCATAATATAAAGTATGCTAAATTATTTATTATTAAAAAATCACAGTAAATAATCTTATAATAAAAAGAAAATTATAGTTTATAATGTTTATAATACTGATTTAATAAATTTGTTTTATTTGATATAGCATATTATATTTAAAAATTAATAACAAATATGATAATTATTAAAGATATTATAATAAAATTAAAACATTAATAATTGTTATATAATTATAATTAATATTAATATTTTAAACTAAAATTCTATAGTTTATATTTATTAAAATTAGCTTAAAATTACAGAAACTAGTTTTAATAAATTTTTAGTAATATCTTTAATAATTATATAATAATTATATAATTATCTTCTAGTAGAAATACATAATAATAATTATATAATTAGATAAATAAAATGATTTTTAAATAATAATTATTTAATCTTAAATAAATCTAAAATTATAAATAAATTATTAGAATTATTTAATAGTAGTGAAATTAAAAATATATTATAAAATAGATTATAAATAATTATGTAATTAAATATAATTTTATAATTCTTCTAAGAATATTTCATTTTTATTTTAATAAAATTATTGTTTTATTTAATTACTTATAACCTTTATGTATCTTTTTATATATAGTTATTAGCTAATAGAATAGTGATAGTTATACTACATTTATTTTAAATTGTAATATGTTTAGTTTTCTGATTAAGCTATAATTTATATGATCAAGTTGAACAATGAAATTCTAATTTAAAAGGATAACACTAAATTTGTATTTATTTTATTTTAATTTTGATTTCATTTTCATGATCTCTTAAAATAAAACGAAACTAGATGTTAATACTTTGGAACTAAAATATACATAATGTGAAGAAAATATTATAATAATTATGCATTTTTTTACACATATATAAATAATATGTCAGTTTTCTATATAAAACTGGTAATATAATTATAAATTATTTGATGTATTTATTATTACAATCTAGCAGGAATGTGATAATCTCAATAATAGTATGTTACTTAGATGTATTGATAACATGTTATACTGGATTAAAGCATATATTGATACAGAAGAAAGTCACATAAAATATTAATTAATTAATAAAAATTGTTTTGTTAGTATTGGTAATTAATTAAAAAAATTATATTTAAATAATAAAGTTTTTATATATTGTTTAAAATTGTATTTACTATTCTTTTCTTCAGGAATTGTATAATATTATGATAATTTATTAAGTTATTATATTTAAATAGTTTATTATATAATTTAATTTGAAAAATCAAATTAAATTATTATCATTGATATTGAGTTTATCATTTATTTTAAAGATTACGAATTAATAAACTCAACTTTTTTTCTACAAATTAACATCACATTTTTAGTAAATTAAATATCTTTATTAATAAAGTTAATTTTCTAAATTTATATTAATTACAATAAATAAATTAATTATATTATAATTGATTTGAAAAATTACAACTAGTTGTTACTTATATTGCAAATTCTATAAATTTTATATTTAAAATTCAGTAATTAATTATAATTTAGTAATTGTATATTTATTTTTAGTAAAACATTTATTTAAATCTTTAATTTTATAGGTTTTTAATAAAAATTTTAATATATTTTTTTATTTTTTATAATGTATAATATAATTTTATTATTAAAATATTTTTAATTTAATTTATAGTGATTTTTATAATTAAAAAAAAAAATATTATATTTATCTTAATGTTAATTAACTATTTATTCTTTAAATAATTTAATTAAGGTTTATTAAGTAATGTAAATATAATCTATTACAAATTTAAATTTATAATAATAAGTTTTAAACAATTAAAATCCTTTTAATTTTTTGTTTTTATTTAAATTTATAAAATTTATGAATATTTTATTTTTTTATTGTAATAGAGAATTATTAATATAATTTTTTTTATTTGAAATAATTGAATTTCTATTAATCATTGATTTATAAATTTAATTTAATAATTGGTATGCTTTAAATAAAGAAATATATGCTTAAAATAAAGAAATATAATAGAAATTTAAATAAAGTATTATTATATTATAAATTTTATAAGTCAAAATTATTTATTATTGTTATTATATGATCAGCTTTATAGTAAATATTTTGTATTTAACTGTAAAATAAAAGTGATGCGTTACTTTTGAAAGACCTTATACATTACATTTTCTTATAATATTCCTTGATTTATAACTTTAGATATCTAAGATTTGATAATATCTTACATAAATTATATTACATAACTTTTTGCATCTGATTATTGCATTTGAAAAAAGAATTTTTTGATCAAAGTACTATAAATAGGTTATTTTTAACTGTAAATTGTTAAATAATTATTCTCCGAAATATTCCTTTTGTGGTAAAAAGGGATGCAAAAGCTCATGACAAGTAATTTCTGAAAGTTATTTCTAAAATCGTAAGATAATTATTTAATTGTTTTTCTTAAGGATGAAGTTTTCAATATAAAAGGGTCATCGGATCAAAAGTCGGGATCAAAGGTATATTCTCTATATTAAGTTGTTCACAAGACCATAGAAATTATTAATCGACGGATTAAGTTTTCTTTCCATGCATGAAAAGGATGAAAGAATTTATTTAAGGAAAATTGTTCGTTTTTTATTTTGTTTATTTTTAATATCGGAAATGTATCCATTAAGTGAAAATAGGAACGTTTATTAAATAAAAAAAAATTTTTTTTGATCTCGTGGCAAACTGAAAAGTATTTCTTTTCTCTTCCTTTATTTTATTTTAATTTTTTTTGAAAAATATTTTATGAACAACCATTCCAGTAAAATCAGTGATTCAAACTTCTTATCAAAAATATGAATTATTCATTATTTAACGTCTTAAAAATATTTGAATTCACCAATTCAATAACTTGTCTAATTTTAGGTATGTACAACATCTCAACCATTCTTTTAGACAAAGTGCGATGTTTTGAAATATTTTTGAAGGAAACCCAAAACCATTTCGACAGTCAACCGTGAACTCAGCACATAGTTATAAAAAAAAAAATACATTTTTGATGTTGAAAATTAAAAAACAAATCTAAGAAAAAAAAAATTGATTTTATAGAATTAATTCTTTTAAATGCGTTATCACAATCTACGAGCAAATATAGCCTCTCGCAATCAACGTGAGTTATTTAATGAAAATGATTTTATGTGTAAATTTTCCTATTTAATTTTTATTTTTTTTAAACAAAAGTAGGAACTTTCAAACAGTACCAACAAGATTTTTTGAATTGATCATATTAATTAGTATATTCATAAGTGGTACTTAACGTTAATGAAATTTTTTTTTATTATTTCAAGGATCGTGATAACAAAGCATTTTTTTTTTTAATATTATAATATAGGGTTTTATTGTTTCACGTTCGACAAACTTAAAAAGTCTGATATAGGAATTCATTGGTAAATTAATTATTCGATCTATTTTAATTATAATTTAATCATGAATATGATTAATTAACCTTTTTTTCATTATTATTAACGCGAAAAAATCAGCGCTCTCTGTGTATTATGGATATTATATTGTAAGTCATATGATTATATCTCGCATCTTTTTACATTTCACCGACGCCCACTCGATTAACAATTTCCCAATTCCTTCCTTCGCGACAGCCCTAATAAAGATGTATTATTACGTAACCGTTCATTTATTAGATTTCTACATTACGTATGTTACGACAATATTATTAGGATTGACGAATGGTTTATTTTATCTCATTACAATGAGATTAATTAGGAAGCGGTGGAAGGTCGGTAAATCAAATAATAATAATGTGAGTAATGATCATGAGCAGTTTATTGATATGGAGCATATCGATGAAATCGATGATAGTATCATCGTTGGTGGCTATATTGATGATGTGGAAGATTCGGATGGTGAATGTGATTTGATAAGAATTAGTTGTGAGAATGAAGATAACGATAGGAACGAAGATAGATAACGTAGATAATGAGATTTAAAATAATGGACAAAAGAAATGTTGATTATCCTTTTTTTTTTAAAACTGTAAATTTTTTTCCTGAAAAAAAAAAAAGTGATTTTTATCAATCATAATCATTCAATTTTTATAATCTTGTATTATGCATGTTTTTTTTTACCTGTTCTAGCAAGTTAGCCATATTTACATAAAAGGCACTAAAAGAGTGGGTAAATTAACCTATCCATCTTAGGTATGATCAACGGTCCGAGATCTGCCGATGGCAGATTCATTTCTCTTTGATTGGACAATTTAATAATTAACCAAATTAACAGAACAAAAAATTAACTATAACCAGCTAAACCATGATTACGAGAAGTACCAAGCATGATCAGGTTGTCGCACGAGCGTTTTGGTAAAAAATGAGATTTTTTTTTTAAAAAAAAAATTTTTTATTTTGGTGAAATAAAGAACTGTTTATATGGGCTAATTAATAAACATGAGGGAGGTATTATATAATCAACAATTTTACATAGGGAGGTGACACTGAGTGAATTCAAAACGCAAAACATCAACTCTCTTTGTATTAGACAAATTAAATTTTTTTATAATAAAAAAAGAAAAAAGGCTCTTCGATGGGAATCAAAAAAAAATCAGCAAAAATACAAACCACAACCAAATTCTCAATAATAAAAAAAATTTTTTTTTGAACAATCTAAAGTGAACAATATAACCATAGAAAAAGTAAGAAAGCTTCAAGTTTTGGTAATATTAAAATCTTAAAGACATGATTTGATTACAATACGTTTAGTTTCTTCAATTTTCTTTTTGCTTGCATTTTCCTATACTATATATACTCTTACACTGCATTAATATACAAAAAGGATTGTTAAGCATCTTTCGATAATCTGAAAGTGGACAATTTCTTGTTACATAGGCTTTGAAACTGTCACTCCAGAAAAATTTTTCAATAAGAATAATCGGAATACACTTATGTATCCGCCGGCAATTCCTTTTTTTTTATTATTATTCAATTATATAACATTTTTCCTTCAAATAGGGTAATTTTTAACTTGGATGAGAATAAGCGCCAATTATTCTTTTTTTTTATGTTGGGTAATCACAAGTTTTAATTGATCTAATTAAAAGCGGGAAAGAGAAAGAAAGAAAAAATTGTGCAAGCCATAAAATCTAGCTCACAAACCGCATAGTATATTATAATAGTTCAAACATCGAACCACTCTATGTAGCAGAGTAAATGTTGTAATTTTTGTGTTCAGCATAACAATGTGGGGAAGAATAAATCAAATACAGTAATGATTTTTTTATTTTGCAGATTTTGCATCTTTGTTTATGGAAAATAAAAATGAGAAAAACCTTTTTTCTTTAACAATTATCGGCTAATGTTATTGTGTTCACATTTTTTTTGACACGTGCAATTTTTTTTTCTTTTTGGTAATTATAATGCGATTGAATAATGAAATTATTTTCGGTAAGATGCGGAAATATTTCAAACCGAAATAAAATGTTAAAAATGATGTCGCACACGCTTTATCTAAGACATCTCAAACGGTTCTTTCTTACTATAATTGTGTAAAGTTTATATTTACATTTTCGGTTTGATGATGGGCTTAGTATTGATTTTAAATCTTTGGTGGCGCAAATTCTCTAACAAAAAAAAAATGGTGTTGGACGAAAATTTTTACGGCTAAATTAATGGGCTGAATGGTGATAATTCTTTGAAAAATTAAGGTTTTGATTTTCTCTCAAACAAAATCTGGAATAAAAAATTATTTATTATTTTTTCTCCGGAAATTTATAAAGAATTTATTATCAATTTAAAACTTGTTTAATGACTCCCTTATCTCTCCTGACTATCAATTGGGATATTAAAACAGAGAAGTTAAAATCGAGATCGCTTTCCTATTTCCTACCCTAATGATTTATTAATTATGGAGTGAATCATATTTAATCTTTCCCTCAACAAGAGTTCCTTCCCATTTGGGTGATAATTTCGTAAAAAAAAAGTATTTGACCTAAAAGATTATGTACTTTACCTATTCATTTCCGAAAACGTAAATAGTGTAAAATTATGTAAGGAGGGTGTGAGAAAGAAACGCGTAAATCATGTACTTTCATTTGAATGAAGAGATAAAATGTGCCGAATAATTGAAGAAAAGAGTTTCAAACGTCGTGTAACATGTTTTCTTCTTTATGTCGAACAATAAAAAATGCTTACTGGACTCGTAGGCATATGCATTCAAGCCATAAGTTGCACGGGTCGGGTATCCTTCATTATAAACTTGTTCATTTTGGAAATATAAATGTGTAAATATGTTTAGGAACAAATTTATCCATTGTAATAATATTACTTGTTTTCAACCTAGTATGTGATAGTCCCATGATATAAATGAACTATTGTTAACTCGATTTTGATTCAATAAGGTCACTGTAAACAAATTCACCATTTATCCTAACCGGAAAATTCATACATCCCTAAGTGATATTTATGTACCTTAATTTCAATAGGTTGTTTGTATTTTTTTTTCGCGTCCAATAAATTTGAAATATTATTGACGCGTTTAATATGTATGCATTTATAGATATCATGAGCAGTCATTATTTTATTTTTAAAAAAAGGGGGAGGAGTGATATACGGTGAAAATACAAATTTCGATTTCGGTCATTTTGCCGAATAATAAAAATGTCGGATATTTTGCCATGATACAAAGCGAGTTTTTTTTTTTAAAAAAAAAATTTCGAATTTCAATCATGTTTCGGAAATGTAAACATATTCACATAGATTAAATAAGAATACTAAATATCTCGAGTCTTCCTTTGCATAAACTACAGCATTGACTGGTTTAAATTGTTTGGTCACTCCAAATATTTAAAGTATGCAAGGGACATTGATAATACTCGTGCATGTTTCATAATTTCTTATGGTAATGATTGAGTTTTAAAATTATAATTGTAATTCACAAAATGCAAATCTATATGATTTTATATCGACACAACTTTCAAAAAAGTACCTAAACATTCGCGTTACAAATAGTAATAAGTTTTATTTTAGTCCATAATCTGTACGATTCATCTTGATGCATGAACGAAAATGTCCGTTGTGCAAGGTGGTTAGCTTTCCATTGGAGCATCTAGTCATACAAGGGTATATATACACTTATTATTTTTTTTCTTCATTAACAACCTAAATTCTTTAAGACCTATAAGACCTATTTGTTTTTTTGTGGGGTATAGTTTTTATTGTGGGGTAAGATATTATAAAAAAAACTTTAATCCATATTTAGATTCAAATAAATCTGATGTTAACTTTTATTGGCCTTATTATAACATATATTCATGTACGAAGTTTCGTTTCGTCCCTTTAATAAATATAATCATCTGTTAAATGGAGATACCATTTTGGTTTTTTTTGGTTGAGCATGAAACTTTATCAAGTTTTTGTTATTATCACAAGTTAATTAGTTGTTTGTACCTGAGAAAATATTTTATCAAAGAGCTTAATTAAATAAAGGAGGATAGCAAAAAAAAATAGATGAATCACCATAATGCATATTTTTTTTTTTTTATTCCTTTTTTAAAAACTTTAATCTTCATTCAAGATAACTCTAATTCCATCTATCGAAAGGTGGATCAATTTCTTAAAATAGAAAAAGAAGACTTAAAACGGAAAAAACTAAACTTATCGTCGTTTGTCTCGTATGGATTTTTTTTTTTTTTTTTTTTTTTTTTCGTTCGATTACCATAATATTATTGAATGAACTACCAAATTGTATTTCGGTACTTCCCTTATCTTTTTTTAAAAAAAAAAAAATCAATCAAAACTCTAATTTAATCAAAATCTTATCATTTGGGGCTTAAAGTTTATTTTAATAATCGTCGTTCGTACATACGGTATATATGCCTTTTTTACTATTCCTTTTTTTTTTAATTTCCTTATTTTATCTCTTTTACCCCACATAAGTCATTCATTATTGTGAATTAATATTTATTTACATTATAATAAACCTTATTAATTCTTCTTTCGAATGATAAAAAAGAAAAAAGGGTACGGAAACAAGACTTCTATATATACCCCTGCATTAAATTAATTTAATTTGTGCCATATCATGTTCTTTTCCCTTACTTTTTTTTTCTCACTTTGAACCTACTTTTTCTATGGTGCCAAATTAAGAAAATAATCAAGGAAAAACCGGTTGCGATCTTTTTTTAGCGTAAGTTCATTCCATAAAGAAAAAAAAAGGGTTCTATTCAAATGAAGAAAAAGGTTAAATGAACTTTTTTTTTTATTTATTTATTATCTGCAATCTCTCTTTGAGGTTAGTAAATGAATCTCTTGTACATAAATAAATAATGAGATTTCATACACCAAATTTTTTCTCCTGCATTGAACCCATTACAAATCATCGGACTCCGAACTAAAAGCTGATTCACGTTAATCCATCCGCTGTGATTATTTTGAATAAAAAGTGATTGTTACCATATGTATGAGCCACAGAAGGGTGTACGATTTTAATGAAAACATGTAAAGGTAAGAAGGCGTGCGAATGCCCAGAGGATGGCTTGAGCGTCGTCGTCGAATTGATTGGAAATATAAAATAAGAATAAAAAATCATCCGACTGATAGATGACAATAAACATTGGTGCGACAGTCAATCTTCACTTCGGAATGCGGAGAAAAAATTTACCTCAAGTCAATAAAGTCACAACAACAAAACGCCGAGCATCATAAAATTTAATTGTAATGCTTACAATAACCTTTGGAGTCCAATGACTATTCCTTTTTTTTTTTTCAAAATAGTGTAATTTTTTTATTTCTATTTTTAACCTTTATTTTATTTCCCCTATTATGCGTCTAATTTGGAGAAATTCTCATAAAATAATTATCGAGCACGGTCAACTTTACCCTTTTGTTTGTGGTGCGATAATCTGTTTACAAAAAAAAAAAAAAAAAAATCTTTGGACCTTATTAACTTTCTTCTCATATGTTGCTGTTTGTATGATTACAAAAAATGTGGGGTAAAAATTTTGTTTTTTCCCCCAATTATTTCATTAAATATCCTTATTATCCATAAATATTTGTCATATAACAATATATGAAAAGACAATATAATAATTTGCTGAGTTAGCGCAAATAATTAATTAGGTTTCAAATTTCTAAATCATACCATAAAATAAATATTTTCAAAAAAAAAAAGAAAATAAAAAATAAGAATTTAAAAAGCCCTTCAATCAACATGCTAAAAACAAAAACAAAAAAAAACAATTACAAACAATTTGAAAATCATCATACGATACACGAGCTTTTTCTTCCTTCCTTATTAACTGATAAAAGAACTTTATAAACAAGCCACATTGCTTAATTTATCTTTGATATTAAAATTTACGAATTCGCTTGAAATCGACAATAAGCATATTTATCATTTTATGTCGATTACAAATACACGTTAAATTTTTTTTTTACATTGATGAATCGTATGATTGTCGACGATATCGATTTCAAATCCCAGGTAGACCGAATTTATTGTGACCTGTTTTTAAGAAAATCAATCCGTTCGATTTTTTTAATGGAAGGGTCGATTTATCACTAGGAAATTTTTTTTTTATCTTTATTTTATTTCACATTTGACCGATTATATTTATTCCTCATTGAACACGAATCATTTGATTTAACATAATAATTTCCTTTTTGATAACATTTGTTTGCGTGACAATGTTTATGGACCGTAAAACCTCATATGATGGATATGTTTAAATCTTTATTTTTTTTATATATATTATTTATATATCAGCAAATTTTACCAAGAAATTTTCATTTAATCTCAAAGAGGATTAATTTAAACAAAAGGATTCAACAAAAAAAAAAACTTTCCTTTAATGACAAATTAACAGAAGGGGAGAAGGGGTAAGAAACCTTTTAAAGAACCAATCAAGATTTTGAGCTTGGCATCCAAGCCACCAAGCCGTTAAATTTGGAATTTATTAATGGCAAATATTTACTGGTTGGCACATATTTAATCGCCAACATCTTTTTGAACATATCCTATCGTGAATCCAAAAAAAAAATAATCAATGCAGGGTTGTGATGGGAAAAAATATGATATCCTTATCACGTTTCAGATTATGTATCCATTGAAAGATTTAATTAAATAACAAAAATCCGTCAAACGAAATTAATGGACTTCATCACCAATAGCGATGAAATAATAAAAATTTTTTTTTGGGTATCGAATCAATAATACCTGCTCGTGTGGTACCAAGCTCGCCGCTTTGTTGTTTTGCTTAACTAATCATTTTTGACGGCTCATCATAAATGAAGAGAAAAAAAGGAAAAAAAATTTTTTGACGATCGAAGCGTTTCGATTTTAAAATTTAAGGTTTTATTACAGAAATTGGTCATACATTCTTTGCATGTTTTTTTTTTTATAGTACGCATTTGGGAAAATTTTAAAAAAAAACTTGTGTCTCAAAAGATAAACTAATTTTATCATTGATTATTATTTTACTTGATTTGGTTAATTATT
Source organism: Funneliformis geosporum (assembly GCA_946474995.1). Lineage (NCBI taxonomy): Eukaryota > Fungi > Glomeromycota > Glomeromycetes > Glomerales > Glomeraceae > Funneliformis > Funneliformis geosporum. The sequence continues at coordinate 24,826 of CAMKVN010000101.1, forward strand.
TTTAAGTTATTTAATTTTTCCATAATGGAACTTGAATGGCCATTAAAGTTAAATATAATTTTACACAGAAAAAAAAAACTTTTCCCATTCAGCAAATAAGATCATCAAAAGAGAGATTCCTTCTCTGGATAAGATGATAACGACATCCAGAATTTGATACAGAAGTTTTGTATAAAAAGATTTTTTTTTTATATACCAAGTCATAATTTTTTTTTTTAATCAAACGATTTCAAACAATCTCAATCGCACAAAGAATTTTCATTTAAATAAGAACGATTATTATAATTATTATTGTGATTACGATGATGATAAATAATTGATTTGTAATGTTCGCAATCTAAGCATTTCCTTATGCGAATGATTAATCAGTTTCCGCAGTTAAACTTAAATTCTTCGGGAAATGGAATATATCAGCCGATCCGGAATTCTCAATTCCGCTTCGTCATTCTTCCAGAATTCGTTATGTTAAGGCATCACCGCATTTGCTGTTGGGGTTTCATATAACAACATTTGCTACGGAATCACTCTGGCCAATTTTATAAATTTTAAAATGGGATCGAGAATGTCACATATCGGTTTCCTGCAACCTTTTCGAAAAATTCATCTTCTTTGTTGAGAAAAAGCAATGAAGGAATGTGAAAAGTCCCATTGTGACACCTTTTTTTATCCCACTGTTTGTGATTTGTGATTCTTGGAAGTACCTTTATGTAATTATTTAATTATTCTAAATTATCCTCCAAAAAGAAAAACTATAAAAAAGTTTAGTGATAATCCAGAATGATAATAAAGGTCGTTTGTATTGTTTTTATTTTATTCAATAAATTTACTATGGGTCCATTAAGTGTAACAAATTGAACAAAAAAAAAAGGTAAATCAATTTTTAATTGCTTGGCTGAAACAAATTTTCTCACATTCTTTTTTCGGATCAAAAAATTATTGTTATTTATTTATTATCATCATTTGGGAATACCTCTTTTTTTTTGCATTGTACTTGTTGAACTTGTGATTTTTTTTTTTTTCGGGATTAACCAATAAAGTTTCGCTCAATTTAGTCATGAATCATGGAATAACCCAAATTAAATGAAATATTAAAACAATGGCAAATTTTTTTTTTTATAAAAAGGTGGTAGTTTACATGTGATGAATCAATAATCACAAGTCTAGATTGTTTATTTTGTCTAAAAATGGAAATAAGAAAAAAATTATAGTTAACTAAAAATGTAGGGGATATTCCGAAGAAGTATTATTTTCATTACGAGAACCCTCAAATCAGTAAGTAATATTGGTAATTATTACTCATGATTACAATAATGAAATAATATATATATAAAAAAAACCCATCTCAAACATCTCAAACATCTCATGCGCTAAGCTATTTCGGTTATAATGTAATGTAACCACCACAAGGAAAACAAATCTCTTTTTTTTTCCTTCTTATTTTCTCGTCTCATTTCAATTTTATTAATTTTTTTTTATTTTGTTTTTATTATGTTTCTAATAAGTCACAAACTTTATATTTTACACAAAGGAACTGTGCGTGGTCTGGACAAGCCTCACATTTTCGCATATTTTTGCTTATGTCTCTATTATAGCAAATGTTATGCGATGTGCAATTCTATTTTATTTTTTGAAAGGTTGTTTATCCAAAAGGCGGAATACACAAAAGTGGAAGGAATGCGTTCTGGAACTAATCCAATTGGCGATCAAACATCGTTAAAACTGCCGGTTAGCAAGAATATTCTCACAACCTTCGGACATCTCCTGTCAAGCTGGATCTTTCTTCCTGTTCTGCGGCTGTTTTAAACTCTCTCATTGAAATTTCCTTTTTACAAAGATCCAAAAAATTTGTTGTTGTCTCACGAGGATTTCTAGAAAAAACAAAAAACAAAGGGATGTGGCGTGTGTTACTGCGCACCAAAAGTAAACAACCTATAATTCGTGATCATGCATGTTACGTTCCTTCTGATTGAAAGTCTTATGTTTAATAAAGAAGTTCTAAACCAAATACATGAAAGCAAATTAACACTTTTTATTGTATTTCTTCTCGCTTCTTACTTTCTTGGCTTGTTTCGCTTTATTATTATTTTTTTTTTAATACCAATTGAAAATATTTTCACAATACAATTTATTATATAAGTCAAATGTTTTGTTGTATAACAAATATTTGTGAAAAAATAAGGGGGCCCTTTTATTTTCCCGCCAAAAATGCATACGCTTTAAATTAGTATGAATGATATTGAATGTTTAGGGTAAAAAAGTAGTCATACATTTTTTTTTTATTTGATTTTTAATTTGCTTTATTTTTAATTTACTATACGTTTCGAAGCCCCGCCCCCCTTTTTTTTTTTAAAAAAAAAAAAAAAAAAAAAAAAAAAAGCAAATCAAAGAAAAGAATAAAAGTTCGTAAAGTGATTGATTTGCTCAATTATCGGTAATCATTTATTTTTATTTTTATTTTATTTTCAGCATCAAAAAAAAAAAAAAAAAAAAAAAAAGGTAATTACTTTACTCAATTATCGGATTTCCGAAGACTTCTTTATTTATTTTTATTTTAATTTTACAGAATCAAAAAAAAAGGTAATCATGTAATTATCTACTCATTTATCGGATTTTTCAAAAACACATTTAATTTTTTTTTTCTTTATTATCAATAAACATGTAACAGATTTATAACAATACGGCAATTGTTTCCCTTCCTAATTTCGACCCACAAAACAAAGATAGCAACAACAACAACAACAATTAAACAACAATAAAAATTTTTTTTAGTTTATATCACAATTTATATTTGATGTATATTATTTTATGTAACATTGTCTCCCATACGGCATACGGCTCGATTCTAGTTCTCATTTCCTGCGCTTGCGTTATAAATTGGTATTACCGTTTAAATATGATCATTACGGTGATTGTTAATTCGCGTGGTCCTTTCTGCATATATAAAAATTCCATTCATAATAATGAATAGTCATAAAAGAGGATGATCTCTTTCGAGTATGCACAAAAGAGAAACGATAATAATACAATAATAACTTAATGATGCACCTAATAAAACAAATGCAAAAATATAATAAAAAAAATATAGCAATAAAAAGTGCCATTATATTCTTGAAACAGTTCATATTAATTTTTTTATTTGAAATCTTTCAGGAGAAAAAAAATAATAAAAATAATATCTAGGGATGTTTTGCCGGCTAGAAAAGTGTTGAATGAATGTAACAAAATGTTACTTGTTTATATCGCTTAATAATATGATGTTGTGCGATATTTTTCATTCATAAAGGAAATGAAAACTTATTCATTAATTAATTTGGTATTGACGTTGCATCATCTCACCATTTCTAGGGATATTTTTTTTTTGTTTCTTTTCTTGGATCAAGACCTAATTTGGAATGATGTCTCACCGATTTCTCTTTCCAGGAATAGAACAAATGTGATAAATGATTGGTTACACATGGTTTACACCTCATACGATATTTTCTTTTTAATTGATAACATGAACATCATATCATTACTTTTCTTGATTGGGATAAAAATCAAACAATAATAAAATGAGAAATAAGTCATTATAGTATAAAATTCTCATCTGAGTAAATCTCATTTAGATCAAAGATCTTAGAGTAATGAGCGAAAAATACCTTCATAGTTTTAATCATAATCATAATAATAAAAATAATAATACGTTTTAACCCCATTCGAAAAAAAGATTTGTAATGATTCAACCAATAACAATATTTATCCGCCATTTATTATTTTATTTATTATATTATGATTTTGAGTGAAAGGAATCCTTACATGCTTGCTTGCCTTGTTCATATCTTTCCCAATTTCATAATCATCATTAATCATCATATAAAAAAAGAACCCATGCTAAAACTTATAGATAGATAATCAAGAATTGATTATTTATGGGAAATTTTTACGGGGAATCTCTCGCCTTTTCTTCCCATTTTTTTTACACATGTTTCGTAAGGATAAGACACTTATTTATGTTTTTCCTTTTCATTTGCAATGTAAAATATTTGTTATGATAATAAATAAATTTTATTTTTGTTGTTACAGAAAAAAAAATTTCTTAATTTACAAATTTCTCAGAATTGTTTCCGATCAAATAATAAACAATTTTTTTTGAAACAAAAAAAAGAATTAATTCTCGATTTTCCATTTAAGGTTTAGTCCTTCCAAAGTTGATAAGAAATCTTCTTTTTATTTATTTATAACTTTGTTTATTCGATTCGAGTAAAGCTTTAAAAGGATTGCGACTTCGAAACATATCCACCTAAATTCGCCAAGAAGGAAAAAAGCCAAGAATTGTGACCAAGTTTATAGACCGTGAAACAGCGATAGCGTATACAACACAAAAAAAACGAAATGTACAAAAATCAGATATGGTTAAAATTCTTTCTTTTTAAAAAAATTTATTCAATTTTTTTATTATTAACATTTAAAAGAATTCTTTTAAAGAATTATAGAGGATAACTACTACTACTGTACTTTGGTTATGAATGATACAATACATAAAAAAATATTTGGTTGTTTTGGCATAATATTACTTACAAAAAAAAGGATTATTATAATTACATATAGGAAAAAAGTAATGTTCCATATATACATAAAAAAAAATGTTGGATATAAATGTGTGTGTGTGTGTTCGTGGTTAAAAGTGTTAAATATGATATAAAAGTGATTATGTTTGAAAATTGGATGATTGAAACTTGATTCCAAAAGAAAAAAAAAGTAAAGTTTCGAAATAATTGTGAAAAAAAAAATTAAGATAAAAAATCTATATCGTTATTTACAAAGAATAAGAAGATAAAAATTCAAAGGCGATAGGATTACAGATGTCCGAATTTGTCCGAGGATTAATTGGGGGTTATTTTTTTGGTTTTTTTTGGTTTTTTTTTTTTTTTTTTTTTTTTTTTTTTTGAATTTCGTTATTTTTTCCGTTAAATATTCCCAAACCCGAAGAATTAAAAGAATTAAAGTATATATATATATATATATAATTTTTTTTTTTTAAAGAAAAAAAAAAAAAAAAAAAAAAAAGGAGCTCTTTTTTTGAAAATTAATTTTTGTTTGAAGACGGTCGAGATGAATTTGTTACGCTATAAACCCTCTCCAACTCCTTTCGAACCATCCAATGTTTTGCTGGTTTCCCAACCCATCCGTTCATCCCAGCTTCAAAAAATCGTTCCTCGCAAGGATTTGTGGTATAAGCTAAGATCGGTATGTTACGATTTTGTTCCAATACGTTAGAGCCTTTCGCGTGTATCGCTATCGTTGTTTCGATTCCTGACAATTCTGGCATGTCGATATCCATGAATATGATGTCAAATGTTTCCTTGGATAATTTTATGAGAGCTTCCTTGCCACTTATCGCGCATGTGGTGTTATGACCGAATTCCTTTGATAGTATCTTTGAGAGTACTCTTGCCGTTATAACGTTGTCGTCCACGATCAACGTTCTCACACAACTTGATATTGAAAGTGCCGCCATCCCTGCTGATGCTGCCGTGACTGACGAGTCTGAAGCGGTAGTGGCGGTTGGGGTTGTGGGTGTAGCAACTGATGAGCCAGAAATGTGAACGTTATTTGAAGTGCAGGTGATGGCTGACATTATTATATTTTTACGTTCCAGGATTTTAACTTGAATCCTTTTAATAGGACTGTTGTTGTTTGATTGATTTGTTAAGAGATCACTTTCTTGTTGTCTCTCTTGATATTGTTGTCGCCTTGTTAAGAAAAAGAGAAATTTTTTTACGAGGGTGAGGATGGTTTTGAGGAGTTGTTCGTTAGAAATATTAGAACAAGTGAGCATTAAACGGTAAGAGAAATTTTGCAAAGTATTCTTTGGTAAAAAAAGAAGAATAAAAAAGTTTTTTTTTTTATTTCGTAAACGTTATCCTCCTTATGTGAAAAAAAAAGTGAAGTGAAAAAAAATTATAAAAATTTACTCTGAGGGGGTCGAAAACCCTCATATATATATACATTTTCAATAGTTGAGCATCTTTTTTTTAGTTTACAATTAATTTTATTTATACATCACATAAATAATTACTTTAAATTTAGACTAACAAACATAAATGACAAGCGAATATGTTGGTATTATAAAATAATATATTATTATAAAATAACTTTTTGATATCACATTTCAATCCCATCCAAAGTTTCCGAAAAACTTTTTTCCTCATATTTTTTTTTTTTAAGGGGTAAAAAAAATGGTTTGATAATTTATTCATATATATATACCATATTCGTACATTTTGTGACACAGGTTTTTCATCACATCAAATATTAGAAATGTGGCGAATTTCTCGAACTCGACTGTGAAAATCCAGCGAATCAGAGTGAAACAAATTTCTGCGCCGTCCTTGCATTTCACCTCTGACAACGGGAAATGGTAAACCATTACCCGAGTCCCCTTGGTTTCTCAAATGATCTCTTTTCTTTCATCTTTTTTTGCTTCCGACTTTTTTTTTTTATCTTTGAGCGTTTCCTTTGTCTTGTCATTAGATTTGCAAGGCCAAGAGTTTTGAACCATTATGTGTCACCATATGTAAGTGGTAAATGAAGAAAGGTCGCGATGAAATTTTGGGACCCGTTTGAAGGGATCATCCAACTTTTTCCAAAGAACAATCTATTATTTGATCATGATATACGCCTACGAGTTGATAAAAAAAAAAAAACTTTACCCTTTTCCGTTTCTATCAATTTCTAGATGGGGAAACCGTGAGATTTCAGTTTTACTATTTTCTTTTCAGATTAAAAAAAAAGATGGTAAGCGTTTACTCATGTGCCGTATTGTCTCATTCATACATAATTCCATTCATCAAAAGAAATTGCTTGAAAAATACACAAAATACACAAACATTTACGAGTTATTTTTAACAAGCAGCAAACAAAGAATGGTGATGTCCAAGGAACATAAACGTGGCAAAAAGGGTGCATACGTTGGCGCAGAAGCAAAGATTCACATGAGCACAAACATGACCAACACAACTTGCTATATACAGTATATTTTCCTTTCAAAGCTTTGAATTGCCAACTTTGGAAATCTCATATGTCTGATCATTGTAAACTTCATTGAAAGCTTGATTATCTAAATTTAGACAATTTTTTTTTCTTTTGGGTAATTGATTATTCCGATGTCCCTTGACCTTTGACTCATATACCCAATTTTTTTTAGTAACTAAAAAGATGGGACTACTCGTCAAGAGCTTGGCACAAGGTAAACTAATTCACATGCATTTTCTCTCCCTTTTTAAAAAAAAAAAGATTAAAAATTTAAGAATATTATCTAATTGTAGATCTTTTCTCGGGGAAATTATTTTTAACATTTCAATGATAATCCGGCCTGTCAAAAAAAAAAAGATCACAAATCGTTCAAGACCCCGAACATGCTCCCCTTGAAATGGATAATCACAATTGTCTCCGTCACCCCGACCGCAAGCGCCACAATATTTCTCATCACAATTGCTGCTTTTGGATTAGTTTCCACCCACACCGCAGTTTGCACCGCAGTATCCACATTTGTTTTATTTGTTTACCAAAAAGTACAAATAGTATTCTGAAGAAAAATTCCCTATTGATTGATTGATAATTTAACCAATAGACTATTTCCCGACCTAAAAATCAAACGATTTCGAATTTGGTTTAGTCCCTTCCAATTGGTATGTATCAGCACATTACTTTCTCGAGCGACAGAACTTACTAGAAATGTCCCTAAAATTCTATAAATACACCAAACCGAAAAAAAAAATGCCCACAATCTTGTAATACATTATGGACAATATTCTTACATTCAACAATTATCTCCATTATCAATATGGGAAATTTTTTAGCAACAATCGTCGTAAATTCATCTTTGTGATATGAGAATATCAAATTTTTGTGTTTTACCGACGAGAGAATTTTAAATTGCTTTACTGCTTAAAATAATTCACATTATTCGATCGGGAAATTCCCGAGTCAGAGAAGAGACGGGGACGCCTTAATAGTTGACCTTCTAAGCGTCGTACCAATATATGTTTATTTATATTAACAAAGTAACATTAAATCTTGGAAATTTTTTTCTTCCAATGAAGTAAATCCTTCAAATCGCTCTATCCCTAGATGGGACATCGACAGGTGAACAATCAAATGACAACTGCATATTTTGATGGGTGCCCATAAAACTAATAAATGTGCCCCCTCACCTTCTAAAATCTATTTCATTTACGTTACGTAGTATCCTGTGCGTTATATCTCACAAATAATTTCCCCAATCGGTCATTCCATGATCATTGGTTTCTGTTTGGTTCCCGATTTCATGGTATCTAATTTATATCACTCTCATTTCATTCTTTTCAACTACAAGTTAAAGAGCAGGTTTTTTTTACGCCTAAGTTCGTCTTTAGGTCTTTTGAGGACAATCCGATATAAAAAAAATATAAAAGAAAATTTGAAGGGGGGAGGTTTAAACTTCGGAAAAATTGGACTTATGTAAGTATAAGATCGCTACACTGAGACGAGATTTGCGGATCCTTTGTACTTTGTGCCAATAAAAAAAATCATTTTTTTTATAATCCTTACCTTTTTTTTTCTTGTTCCCATAAGGGTAGGGGTAAAAGTGTCATCCGTCAAGGATTAACTTAATTTTATTATTTGCAAGTACGGTTTAAGTTTAGAATGATTTTTTTTTATTTAATACACTTTATATGGTAATTTAAATTATTTGTTTTACAAAAACTATTCAATTTATTTATCACTATCTATTTCAAATGAAACATCGTCAATTAAATAATTTCAAACTGATTAATGTGAAAGTGTATGCTATTTTCCCTTATTATTTTTCACAACAATATCTGTGTTTGGGTTTATCGGCATTTTATCAATCTTTGGGTGTCAAACTTCCCAAATGAGATGGATAGCAACTAACAATACGATAAATTTGAAAATTAAAGCTGCTAAAAAAAAAATACAGAAAAAATGGGGTGGGGGTTTTTTTTTTTCGATACGAAAAAAAATGTTTGTGAAATAAATATTAAAGGATTTTCAACGCCCAATTTTTAATAGGAAAGTTTTCGATTTCATGCACCTTATGTGGCTTTTAAGGTTAAACAGCAGAATGCTGATTTCTTGAAATCGATATTTCTATGAGGATATCCTGATTTCAAAATTATCAAACATGGGAATTTATTTTTTGGCATAATAAATTCGGCTAGTTTTTCGCTCGTCACATGATAGGTGATAATATAACTAGTGTTACCCTTCATTATTATCGATATCCCTATTTGGGAAATCCTCGAACCTATCAGGAATGGGTTAACGTAGTTTTGCTTGTTACGTAACCATCCTCGGTAGATTCTGAACCGTGATTATCAATTCTTAATTTGGCCTATCTTTTTGATTTCAAACTTCCGAAACATTTCATGCATAATTTATTTTTTATTATTAAGGGTTTTAGTTTTGCCAAGAGAATTTAATTAATTCGGAATGATTCCTAGACTTAACCAATTCCTAGAATATTAATTAAAAATCAATAGAATTTCCTCCCAAATTTATCAATTTCATCCTTTCAAACAAGATATTCTGCATGTAAATCCCGGATCTTCATGTTTCATTTTTTTTTTTTTAACGAGAAATAAATTCCCCTTTCTAGCTTTTTATTTTTTTTTATTTGAATGAAGAACTGTCAAAATGATGGGCATGGTCTAACCTATTACATGTCAATTGTTTGTGATTTGATATATGTTCCATTATAATTCCCTTTTATGCTTTATTATGTCTATTTTAATCTTTAATTCAATGCTTTTTTTTTTTTTAGAAACTCTATTTTGGCGATTTTTCTTTTTTTTGATAATAAGATTCGTCTTTTAAAAATAGAGCATAACCAGTTTCATTTGGTAATTCCGAATTCATTCATTTTTAGAGAAAGAGATAGAATTGAATCTTGAATCTTGAATCTTAAATTATTATTTTTTTTTTTTTAATCGACATCATCTACCGACATCTACTTAGCTAAGCAAAGCAACACGCAGCTTTCGAAAGTTGTCATGAGTTAAGAAATGATTGGAAAATAAAGAATTCATTAACACCAAATTCCTAAAAAAAATTAACAATCAAAATTCGTCATCACATGTAAAAAGATCCACACATAATTGGTTTTCCGAGGGAAAATCATGTCTCGGGATGGTTTATCCTTTTTTTTTTTTTTATTATTATTTATATTTTTTTTTTTTAAAAATGGGATTATTTTGTTGTGGAATTTTTGAAATTGTTTAGGTTAAGATGCTATAAGATCTTTTTTTTGATTTTGGTTGGAAAAGATTCTCAGAAGCTGGTTTCGACGATCACACCTGTATTCATTGATCAGTCAGCAAAATGACATTTCATCGATTTACGGAGAGTTTTTTTTTTCTTTTTTAAGTATGAATTTCAAATTTTGAAGTTATTCACGGAGCTTTATTTTTATTTTTTTTTTTTAACATCTTTGAAGTATTCAAGGAGCTTTTATTTATTATTATTTTAAACAACTTATAAGGTAGAAATCACTGAGAGTTATTATATATATTCATAATGATTTTCGTATTTTTGAGATGTTCTCGGAGGGTTATTATTTATCAAGAAAGATTTTCGAAACTTGAGGTATTAGAGCTATACTTCGAATTTAGGGTAGGAAAGAGATCAGTGCAAATAAGTAATATGACCTTGCCACACAAAAATTGCGTAATGAAGTATAAGTTGAGGCGTGATGGAAATCCTCATTCAAACTCCTAAATTTCCTAAATTCAGCACCTTTTCCAAAGCACAAGTCAGAATTTATTACGCGCAAGAGGGAAAAAGGTACCCCTGTGAACCCCCAAGAATTGAAGAATTGGTTGGATCATCCTACTAAGAAATAAAAACCCTGTTAGATTTGTTCGGTTATTTGTCAGCAGTCTTGTTGTGAAAAGTTGGAATAGATATGTGATATGTGATATATAACAATTAATCAAGAAACCATTCGAAATGCCGGGAATCTTTGAACAATTCTTTCCTTCTTTCCCCCTTTTTTATTCTTCCTCTTCTTCTTCTTCTTCTTATCCTCCTTTTTTTTTTTTTTTTAAACACAAATCACATTCGTACAATATGATGAGAGGATCAACAGTAATAAAAAAAGACAATTAAAAAAAAATAAGCATAACCATCAATAGCAATTGTTTTTCTTTTTTGACCTGATTTAATGCATTGATACATCACCAAGCCACCATTGTAGGATTTTAGAGTGTCCGCTAGACTTCCAAATAAAGTATTTTATTAGCCACATCGCATTATCTATCAGATCTTCAAAATAGGAAATGGAAAAATGAAGCCAAAATCCAATACACGTGTAAATTACTCGCCACAAATTCAGCCAAAAACGGATTTTTTTCAATATCTTTGATGTGACATATGTGAATAACGCCAACGTACATTTTCTTAAAAAAAAAATATTTGTTTATTTCATAATATACACATTACATAACTATACAGATAAGATTTCAAGGAAAAATCTTTTTTATTTTTTTTTCCTTCAGAAAGAAGTTAGGTTTCATAGTAATAAATGCCAAGTAAAATTTTTAACAAAGATTTGGATGTTTGTTTACGTCAAAGAATTGACAAATAAAGCTTTAAAACGATTAATTGAAGTACCAAAAAAATCAAAGTAATAAAACCAACCAGAACCATCGAGATTGCCAAGGTCAAATTTCCTCGTTGGAAGCACAATTTTGCTTACATGATTTCGTTCTTGATTGAAAACGGTCAAGAAAAGCAGTGATAATAGAAAGGGTCAAAAAATTTAAGGTTCAAACCATTTATATTTACATGGGAGAATAATCATAATAAATGGAAATAGATCTATACATCTATACAATAAGTTCAACCCTTTTTATTACCATAAATAAAATTATGTGAAGCATATAATTATAAGGTTCTTTGAGAATATAACTATTAAAAGATTATCATAAATAAACTATGAGATACCATATATTTAATCACCCGAAATTTTATTCTGAAATACTTTCGAAGCTTTTGAGGTAATTTTTTTTTTAAAAAAAAAAAAAAAAAAGGAAAATAAAAGAAAAAAAAAATTCATAAAAGGGAATTCATATAAAATTCTTTATACAAGGAGCCATTGAAAGGATCTAGATATAAAAAATACGGTTTTGAATTAAGTTTGTTTATTGATGAGTTGTGACCATTATCTTTCTAAACAAGGAAGCCTAGCCTATTTTAAACATAAAAAAAAATTTTTATGCTGAAATAGGTAATTGGTTAACTAGTATACCTTTGTAACAAAGTTCGAAGGGGTACTTACCTATTAACGTTTCTAATTAAAGGAATATTACAGACAATCGATGACCTTTTTAAAAACAATAGTTTGTGAATAAAGGAAAATAAATCATTCTTTTGGTAATGTGATACCAATTGATTGGATAAAAATTTTTCAATGGATAATCAATATGTCACCGTACATAAAAACAAATTAACTTTGGGGAAGAAAGTCATTGTTCTTCAATATGCATACAAATTGTTGTCTGTCAACTTCCTGTCAAATAAAAATAAGTGAAAAGATAAATCGTGCGTAATTTTTTTTGTTTCTTAGGAAAAAAAGTTTGAAGTACAAACACATTTGAGTTTGGCTAATGCTGCTTGAAAGAATCAATAATCGGTCATATTTAGGCATTGTTGGGTAAATAATCCAAGATCAACTTTAAAACTTGTCGCGTCTTTCCCGAAAAGCGCGTATTAGCGTACTTGTTCATTTGCTGCGACAAATTATTGTCTATGTATGGGTCTATTATTCGATGGAAAACTCTGGATTTTTCCATGCATAATAGTGGTTTTCCATTGTTTTCTGATATCCCCTGCTATTGTTTCATGCGTTCATGTGTGGCTACGTGGTCGCCAAGAATAGTGGCGCTAACCTTTATCCTCCCTCCCATTATTTTTCAAACCATTCTCAAACGTCTCGGACCTTTCACAAACATATCATGTTAAATTACTTTTTTCATTGTTAGGTTCATTGTGAACATGCTGAGGTGATATTTTCAACTTGCACATACATGCAAATGATAAAGTCTTGGTATATTGTTCCGAAAATGCAGTGACTCTTTAATGTGTGATATAATGAGATTTTATTCGACTTGCCGGGGCGGCTGTAACTTAAATTAATAAATTGCGAATTAATTACCACGATTTTGTTGTGTATTAACATATGATTATCTTGTAAATAAAAATCAAGTCTTTGGGCTCCCTCATGGAACGGGACAGCAAAAGCGTGATAGTATTACCAAAGCAAGAACATGAAGTTAAAATATACAGAAAACGAAACAGATCAAATAAAATAATCATATGAAAATGATCGACAAGAGGAGCGATTTCGTAATCAAATACCTGTTTTTGTTCCAATTTCTTTTTGTAAATAATAACTTTAATCTTTTTGTTAAATAAATAAAAACCTATTGTCCTCCATTTTTCTATATTTACTTTTGAATACTTGTAGCTGAAATCCTCTTTTGGGCTTTTAAATATAGACAACTTGGATTCTCTTCTATTCCATTATTGAGAGAAAGGTCCAATTTTATTATTTTCACAGCCACCGAAATTTGTGTAATATTTTTAAATTAGAAACTTATTCAATGAAACAGAAACATGATTCGAAGAATCAAAAAATAAAAAATGCATATCAAAAGAACTTCGCATTATAATAACTTGTATTTAGCGAAATCCCAATCTTCGGATTGTATTCCTCCTTTCTGCCAATATCGCGTTTTTTGGTTATCACACATCTATTTATTTTCTCATAAAAACAATTCTTTCCGTCGAATATTTGTAACATGAAACAGGTTATAAGTTTTTTTAATTTTTTAAAAATAAAAATTATTCCTGATATTTGACTTGAAAATTGATATAAAGCCTTTGTTTTTCGTTTTGGTAATAATCTGTTAGAAAATGTTGTTTTTTTTGAGCGTCTTGTCCCAAAAAAAAATCTTAAATCTATTCTCTGAATAAGGTTTCTCATTGTATATTAGGTTAGATGAATAAAGAAATGTGAAACATATACAGTACGTGTACTACAGAACGCCAAATCCGATAAATTGATTCGCAATTAAAAACATACGATTTTGAAAAAAACTACGTGACAAATTACCACATTTTCTTAAAGATTGATTGGTCCCTTTCATGGTTTCATGGTGGTCTAAAATAATAAATGCCTGTCTTCTAACAGGAATCGCCTAGGAAAAAAACACATAACATACGATCTCGAGAGAAATTATCTCACTTTCTTGTTTAGGAAAATCATTTTATTCTTGTTTAAAAAAAAATTTCTAAAGATTAAAACAAACTACTATATATTTTATACAAGATTTGTTAAAAAAAAAAATTCTTCTATTAATAGATAGCTCCTAAATTCTATATTGGTGTAAACTGATTATCATTCTATCGAAACTTCATTTCTTCTTCAAGAAGAAATCGATTTATAATCATAACCATAATTGTTGCAAACTCAAATTATAAAAAATTTCCAACTTCTTTAAAATCAGTATTTCGATTCTTTCTAAATAGCAAATTGTAACTATATAAAGTCAACAAATATACTAAGCTCAAGTTTGTATTATTTATTTGTATATTAAAGAAGAAATTTTTAAAAATATTTAGAAAAAGTTAATCCGTTACTATTTTACTAAATATCCAAGTTTTATAGATCAACTATTATTTTTAATAAATATTGATTTTTTTTTTTTTTTTGGAAAATAACTTCTTATTAAGCTTTATAAAAGATCCATTTCTTGTTTCTTTAGCTTTCAGACTTTTTGAATTTCTTGATTTCTTCATTTAAGATAAAAAAAGTGTTTCTTCCTAACCAAACCTAATATAATTCTAATATAATACTTATCGTTATTCTAATTCTAACCTAATATAATAACATACTAGGAAACGGAAAGCCGTTGTTAAGTCCAGAACACAAATGCAACGAAAGAGACCAATCGCGTATGGACTCAAATTTTGAGCGGGCGGACAACGGGCATCGATCATTAAAGTGTCGACTAATAATAACAAATAGGGTTTTATATAATTAATAAAATTAAAACAATATATTATTATAAATAAAATAATTAAAAAATATTAATATTCTAATTATATATCCCGATATCGTACTGCGTATTTAAGTTCGTTCGTAATAGTCCATTCACCCTTTATATTTTCTTATATTTTTTCTTTAAGGTCTCCATTACATAATGGACAAAGTGTTAAACTATTAAGACTAAATCTGTCACCACATTGCTTAAAGATAGATAAGGAAACTGCTCTAGCACCAACCCAATGACATGTTTTCGCTTCTCTTTGGGATCATCAGGTAAAATAGAAATCGGGAGTGGATTTGTTAGATGATCCTACCTGAGGCACAGATGAAGCTATTGGACCGATTCTAGAGGAATCATCTGAAGAATTAGAGACGTGTGTTAAAGGAATAGGTGCGATTGATATGTTACATCAGCTGGCATGGGTGTAGGCGGTGCATTTACTTCAGGCAAGATTTTTTTTTTGCTAGTCTCAGAATTTTCAATAAAACTTTTTCACGCACAATAATTGAGTCTACACATTTACCACATGGCAGGCATCAGGCAAACTTGGCTCGACATCATATGTAACAGTGTAGACTTGTCTATTTGTTCTGGAAAGTTCTATGAATTAATGATGTATTGTTAATTGTAAACAAAAATATAATGCCTGATATTCTTAATATTCACCGAAAAATCAAGTCCGGACACCTAGAAGAATCCCCGGACGCATGAAGATTTAAAGTTAGATCATGTAAATTAATCACCTTAAATGCGCAACACTATACAGGCTTTTATTTTATTTTGTTAGAGCAAAAGTGGTTTACAGAATTAGATGAATTTCGCAAACTACTTTAAGAATTTCCAAACTTAATTTGCAACATAAAATCTCTGCTACCTAACATCTAATTTATATTTATAATGACTAATTTATATTAAGTTCTTTTTATTAGTTCTATCCTTTCGCGTTCAAGTTTTACTTCGCGTTCTTCTATTGATAACCGGCGTTCCCTTAATACCAATCTTCGATCTTCACCTTGCGCAAAATCAGTTACAGCTTCAATTTTTTTCGATTTAGGTAATTCTAGCTCTTCGATTTCTAATTGGTGTTTCTTTAACAATAATCTTTGGTCTTCATCTTGCGTCAAAGTAGTAGCTTTTTGTATTTATTTTGTAATATTTGTGCCAACAATTTAGCTAGATAGTTCAACAACCAAAGAAATTATTTTTATTAGATTGTTAAAACCTATTATAAAATTTTTCGTACCAATGGTTCCTTCATCGGGTTTTGTAGATTCCTGCAATACAATATCATTAAATTATTGTTAGTAAATTACAATTTGAAATAATATCATGAAGAATTTATAATGCTTACATCATCTTCTTGCTCATAACATTTAGCGGGGTTGACAATTTCAAGAATATTCATCTAGAAGGGAGCGATAATCTCATTACATTAGTTTATGTAAACCATGCCAGGATATACAGCTTAGCTAAAATACCGTGGGTATTGTTACTATTTTATTAATATATTGACCAAGCTCGTTAGTAGCCTGAATAGTCTGCAATGTCCGTGCTAATTCCAATACACCTAACGCTTCGATCTGCGAGTTTAATATGAATTTAGACTATAAAAAAAAGTTATTAATAAATATAACCTGATTCAATTTGTATAATCAAAAGTACAAACCTTTTTATGATGAAGTTTAGCTTCAGATGACTTGCGATTTTTTTCCATTTTTAGCTTTTTCATTTTTAGCTTTTTCCAAAAGCTTGCATTGGTTGCCGTTAATTTCTTAGTCAAAAAAGGTCTATTAGCAATTTTCTTTATTTATTATAAAATTCCTAGAATTTTTTTTTTCTTTTGTTGCACTAGGAACGACATCCCAGGAGTCCAAGGAAGAACGACACCCCCATAGAACTGTTTGCAAGAACAAAGGACGACACCCCCCTGGATTTTGTGCAACGCACACCCCATACACAGTTTTAGGAGAAATGATATCTCCAAGCTCTTGCAAGCTAGAGGAACGAAACCCCCCTGTGTTGTGCTTACATACTACTATGCTAAGAAAAGATTATGAAATACCTGTTTACTTAAAAGGTTTGCAATATATCGTACTTGTTCATCTTTTGTATCATCGTCAGGTATTTCCTTCAGTGCCGTCAAAAATCTTTTTCGCCAAACTGATGGAAGTTCAGCACCTTCGTCTTCCATAATTAATGGCTTCAATTTTTTGAGGAAGCTATCGTATGACCATAAGGTTGGTTTATCTTCGAAATAAGAAGAGATTGCTTTATCTACAAAATTTACTATATATGAATATCAATTCTTTTACTACAAAAAATGTACATAAAAGATAGCTCTTACCAATTCGAACAAGAAAAGAAACTTTTGAAGTAGACATTACAACGGGTGAAAACTTTTCAAGAGAAAAGAAATGACAACACGTAGCGGGTGAAAGCTTGAGAAAGTTTGAGAAGTCTAAGGTACAGTATATATACTTATATATACATTAACTGCTACTGTATATTACAATACGATAAATTACGTGATCATTCCATTTTTCCTTTTATAACTAATTTGACAGAAATAAATTAATAAAGCGCAATAATGTATTTTCACTTACATTATTATTAATGACTGCAGAGCAATTACGTAATACCAAGTTTATAAAATTATTATTAAGCCCGATATGAGTGAATACAAATATTTTATTAAGAAG
The DNA here is from genome assembly GCA_946474995.1 of Funneliformis geosporum. Classification (NCBI taxonomy): domain Eukaryota; kingdom Fungi; phylum Glomeromycota; class Glomeromycetes; order Glomerales; family Glomeraceae; genus Funneliformis; species Funneliformis geosporum. The sequence goes on from CAMKVN010000101.1 coordinate 42,617, forward strand.
AATAAGTTATATTGATTCTTTAAGAATTAATATTTTACCATAAGGTGTATTTTTCTATCCATATACCGGGGGGGGGGGGGGACAAAAATATTGCACGGCTTAAAAATAAAAATTTAAATAAATTTTTTATAAGTTACTAGCCATGTGATTTTT
>CAMKVN010000102.1:0-42578 GCA_946474995.1 Funneliformis geosporum
TGCTTGGTAGATGAGAGCTCCATTTTTTGGGTTGCGATTAGTACTGACGTCCCCGTCGTGCAACCTGGGTACTAGTAAATCCTAGTAGCGAACAAGTACTATTATATTTTCCAGTTCAATTCGGTTATTTTTATGTTATAATTTTTTTTATTTTCTTTGGGTAGATTATTCGTAGATAAGTTTAATCTGAGTGTTTTGATTTTGTATATATGTAAATTTTGGACATTAACTAATAAATCAATGATCTTTTTCTTTAACGTGGTCAATTTTTATTCTAATTTATAAAAAGTGATGAAATCAAAAGTTACATAAGATACTTTGTAAATAAGAGTCTGACTAAAAAAAGCTCATTATTATTTATAATAGTTTATAGCTTAATAGATTGTTATTAATAATATAAATTCATCTTCCCTTTAAAAAAAAAAAACACATTGCATTACTTACTTTCTCTTTCTCTCACTTTATTTCATAGGCACGCACTGTCAGTTAATGATGAACGAACCGGAACCAGAACCTTATGTTATTCAGTTGCCATCAATGAAATTCAAATCAAAAGGAGTGCAACTTGCAGACCAAGCTGCGGAAGAAAGTAAGAATGTTTTCCTCAACCAAAGAAACTTTTATGAAGCTGGTATAATAGCTACAGCTGCCAATAGGCCAGGTGAAGATCGAGGTCAATTTCAACGAACATTTGATAATTTTATGTTTGGATGTTGTTCAGTTCTTCAAGACCCACCAGTTATTAAATCTGGAGATCATAGATTAAAATATAAATCTGTTCAAGAACTTATTGATTCCGCTACTGTATCAACGATCGATGATAAGTGTTAGACTTGGTGTTAATACAAACTCATTAAGGTCTCCATTGGAAAGACGACATGCTTCTTCCATGGTTCCAGTTTTACCTAACGAGGAATGTCATACCCGAGTTATATGAACCTACTTCGATGCATTCTTTGTTTAATGATGATACCTTTGGTAAGGAAAAATCGGTTGATATTGAAAACGATTATTTTCCACAATCTTCGTCATCGACGGAAGATATAAAACAGTTTAACACCCTAAAAAGGGCACACAATGAATCTGCCAACCAGATAGAATCAAGGAAACGCATCGCAGGAACAATCAGTCGACTTCCTCCTCTGATAAAAAAAAAAAGGTTTTCAATGATTTTCTATTAAATGGAAAGGGTTTAATTTTTTGTATTAGCCACTTTCACAAATGGAAACTTTAGTAACAAAATCAGCGGACATCTCAAATATTGGATACCGTTATGGCGCAGTATAGCAGTAACGCGAAAAAAACTCTGAAAGATGAATCAAAAATTACCGAGGAACAATGGTTCAATACGATTGCATTACTTGATTTACGTAAGAAGTTCCTTTCCGATGATGCTTATTTTTAATTAATTAGATTTAATTAATTAAACTTTTATTGTCATCATCTAGCCAAAACATTGATCAAAAGCACGTTGCAAGCTCTTCAAGAAAAGAAAAGGTTCACGAAAATAGGGATCATTATAGGACAGATTAGTGATGTTCATTCAACAAACAAAGTTCTCACTTTAAGAGATCATAAAGGTAATCATTACTTTTGCCATATTTAATACACAAATCACAATTTATCAACCTATACATTTAAGGCAAAATCAGGGCTTTAGTCCAAGAGAAAGTCACCAGAACACATGATTCAATGAGACAATCCTCGTTTTAACGAATGTAAGTTTAAAAACATACACATACTTTATTATAATGATGTTAAAAAGGATCTTCTTCAACCTAGATTACATTCCAATATTCTGAAGGGTTACCATCTTTTATCACAATTACACTTAATATCATTTATATGCTATACGTGGATGAACACAATAAAGTTCTTGGATACGTGGCGAATATTCATAGTGTATAGCTAAACTACTTAGATTAGGATAAGAAATAAATCATTTACTTAATAATACAATGTATCCAGGAAATGGAAAGTTCAAATGTATAATAGTATATAAGAAGTAATAATTAGAAGTATTAGAAGTGTTAGAATAAAAAATAATAAAAATTTGATATATTGTTAAATGTTTTCATAGTATCTGAGGTGCAAAGTATCGTTTCTATTAAAATAGATAAAAAAAATTTTTTTTCGATTTTATTATTACACGGTCTATTTGTTATTTTTAACCAACAATTACTCATATAAAACGATGTCTGCTGAATCAGGGTCCTTGGATAATCTGTAATCAATTTGTAAAAAAGATGGCGATTATGATCAAACGTTGTAATTGGAGACTTTTGAAGCTGGTGTTCTTTTCATCGGTTATGCTCACAAATTTGCACGTTTACATCGTTTTAAACCATGGTGGGTGTCTCGAGTCTACACAGTACATCTGTACGTAGGATACTTACTTAATTCATTGATGAAGTCTTCTAGTTTAGGAATAAAATCTGCATGAATCGATACCAAAAGCTTTGATGCATGTCACCATTTTTTGGGGGGTCAATTATAAGAACTTTTTAATTGTTCGCTGCAGAAGTTAAGTTCTTCATATGACAGATTTGATGATGTTTAATCAGTCATGAAAATTTTTTATCTTTAGAAATTTCCAAAGAAAAGGTTCATGCAGGATGATAATTACCAAGACGATTCACCACATAATTTGTCTAGAACTTTTGATTGCAAATAGATAAGCAATCAATTTTGAGAATATTGACAAAAAAAGGTTTTGTTGTATTTTGTTATAAATACGACCGGGAAATGGACATAGGCGCAATTGCTTTCAAAAATTAAAATCAAATTTTTTTAAAAAATTTTATATTAGAATTAAAACCCGAAATAACTTCTTTTTTAAAACCCAATTAGCTTACTTATATATGTTATGTATGCTACATGGATACTATCCAAGCCCTTGCTATCATTGTTATCCGAACCATATTAATCAATCCATTTAAAATGGGAATTCGAAAATACATGGACCAACCCATTCAAGATGGGAGTCCGAAATTAATGGTCCCTAACCCATTCAAGTCAGGGACCCGACCAAGTTGGAGCTTTAGGTGGGGGATTTTTTTTTTCTCGCGTTAAAATCAAAATCTTTTATCAGTTAATTGACAGTTATATTTGAATATAGGTTGCCAATCGAAAAATCCAACTTGAGGGTTGTTAACAACCTGTTCTTGCAAGGATCGGAAGAATTAAGGTAAAGTTAAATTATCAATATTCACCTGAAAGGACATTTATGTCTTGTGGATTTATAGTTAACAATGATTTAATCATTTTCAGGTTCAGGGCACTTACATTCGTACGTCTACGAATCCTTGATGGAAGTAAACTGGTGTCAATTCATAAATAAAAAATATTCTTATACACATATAAAACCCAGTAATTTATTGTAAAAAAATTTTCTTCTAAATTTTAGTTAAAATACATTAATAAAGATTATAAAAATTGCGACGAATAAGAGACGATTTTTTTAATGAAAAATTGTTTTTTGAAAAAGAAAAGCTTATAAAAGTTAAACCCCCTCCTAAAAAATATCAAATCAATGATTCTTTGAACGCGAGGGGATTTTGATTCCTGGTTGGATCTAAAATGGAATAAGATTGAATTATCTCTTTATTAAAAACAGTGATAAAAATAAGATAAATATATATACCGTTCATACCGGGAAACTTTCTGGTGTTAAAAACCAGAAGCATCATTTGGAAGTGCTTGATATATGATCTAGCACGTTGATAGGCATCAATCAAATCCAGGTTTAAATTACCCTGCCTAGAAAATTAATATAAATTACATGTAAATTACGAAAGCTTAAATATTCAAAATAATGAGAATTTTTACCAGTCAATGCGTAAATCAAAAAGTAGTAAAAAATATATACAAACAATATATAGAGGGGGAAAACCCTTAGTTTTAGACGAAACTGTAATAAATCTATAAAATCGTCGAAAGTCGAAACTATATATTGAGAGTTCCCAACTTTTGGCCGTATGCTCCCTCATGTCTTGTTTGAGATTCGTGCAAGCTGGCTTATAGGGTAAAGACGTGACGTTTTAAAAAGAGGAATGGAATATCCTTTTTTTAGTGTGATTTAATCTCCAAAAAATTTTCACCCCACGTGACATTGGGGACTCACCTCGGGCATGCGACTTGTAGCGAATAGTTTTATTAAACAGACCTTAACTAATATAGTGAAAATGAAATACTTTTTTGTAGGTGATGCTTATGTAAATCAAAACTTTTATGTGATAAGAAAGATTTTTTTATCATAACAAATTATTTTTAATTATCATTATAAAGAATTATAATAAACAACAAATTATATCATTAAAATTATTAAAAGTTTTGAAGCAATATCAGATCCAACTTATAGGAAATGAATTTCTTTTTCTTTCAATTTGATTTTATTTTTTTTAATCCTTCTGATAAATTTTCTTTTATTCATTTATCAGAAAACAAATTGCTTGCTTATCAAGTTAGAATGTGTTTTTAGACTTGCTGTTGAAAAATAATAATAAAATAGATTTTGATTTTGATAAATAATACAATTCAGAAAAATTATATACTGATAAATTGAAATTAATTGTAACTTTTATTGGATTCTTCTTCATTGATGTTTATAAATACCTTTTCATTAATATTAATATCTACCTTTTATTTGATGTTGATAGAAATCTTTTCATTAAATAGTTAAGATAAGTACTTTTTAAAGGAAATCAGCATTTATATTATTTATAAACTCCCATATTAAATTAGATATATAGCCTTAATAACCAATAATTCTAAGCTAAATCTTTAAGAAAATTAATATTAAATTTCAAAAGATTAAACTATAAAGCAAATTTAATATTTTAATAAAAAAAGTTATCAATTTATATAAAAATTCATTTATATTAACCAAGTAAAAAGAAAGAGAGAGAGAGATTTTTTTCACAAGTATAATAAAAAAAATAATTCTATAGTTTTATAGTTGTAATAAATAAGAATTGATTTTTTAAAAAACTTTTAAGAAAAATAAAAAATTCTATTCATGTATCTAAAAAAGTATGATATAGTTTATATATATAAAAAAATATATTATATATTATTTATATAATTAATTATTAATTAATTAAAATATAAGATAACACATATAATTTGAATTTACAAAGTATATTGAGCATCCTAACATAATATTTATCTATATTATATCTCTCTGTTTTCATTATTATAGTAAGGATATATTATTCCTAATTGAAAAAATAAATTTTTTCATTTTTATCATATGGGAATGTTTCCAGTAAAATCAAGTCATAATGCATAGTAAATCATATGATATATAATGTGATTTTACTGAAAACGCTCCTATATAATAATAAAAATTGATTTTTTATTAGTTAATTCATATTTTTTAATATGAAATTTTGTTAGACAGAAACTATCAAAACATTTACATATACTTTTTTATAGTTTTGATCTGTTTATTCTATATTAGAAAAAATATATTTTTAATATTATTTTCTTAGTCATTAGATTAAGAAGTTTAATTTTTTAATCATTTGTAAAGAATAATATAAATCTTTTATATTAATCTTATTAACTAATTGATGATAGTGAATAATATCTATCATCTTGATGAATATTAATCCTTTAAATAATAATTTTTTTTTATTTTTTATTATATTATAATAAAATATATTTAGATATATAACAAAATTTTTTATTTAAATAAGTTATATAAAATTAATTAACCAGATAATTATAAAGATTTTTGAAAGATCAAAATATTATAATAAATATAATTTTTACAATTGATTTAAATCAATTAAGCAATTAGAATTTTATTATTTATTTTATTATTAAATAATAAAAATAAAAATAAATTTGCTTTTATGATTATAAAATCACAAAAAAAAATCTACCAAAGTCTTTTTTTAAAAAATTGTTATTTTTTTTCTTCTTAAAAAATAAATTTAAAATAAAATTTTATTTTTATTAACTTACAAATTTAAAAATACCTTTTAAATTAGAATTTTTTATTACATTTATGACTTAAAAGAGAAAATTACCCAAGATTTCATTAGTATTATAGACCAAAACCTAACAATCAAACATTTTTTTTACATATTGATCTAGTTTATTATAAATTATGTTTAATATTTTTTTTCTGTTATTTTCATTTTCTTAAGTACAATCACTATAATAAAAAATATTTATTAGTAAGTGAATAATAGATACTAATAATAGATTATATATTAATTATTATTATTATATTACCATTGCTCTTGCTCTTATTGATACTGTAGTTATTGCTACTGAAGTTGTTGTTTTAATAAATTTTTTATTCTTTTATTATGAATAAAGATAGTACAGTAATTAATAAGTTGCAACTCAGAAAGTTGTAACCTGAGTTGTAACTTGGTTGCAATTCCTTGTAATATAAAAATTCATAAATAGTTGCAACTAGTTAAAAATTTTAAAAATAATTATGGAAACCATCTTTAATCATAAACTTTTTTCAAGACACTTAATTGTATATTAGAATTTAAGAATATTTTTCACTTATCAGCCTTTCATTTTGAAGTTATAGTTTATAAAGTTTAAGTTTAACAGAATTCTTTTTATAAAAATATAATAATTTGGTTAAAAATATCAATTAATTTTTATAAAAAAAAATGTTAAATAAATCAAATGGATTAGTATGTATAAAAATCATGCTGCAGAATTATATAAATCATATGATCAAAATCTGATTTATGTATCTAATAACCCAAATGATTTTTATAAAAATAAAAATATTAACTAAAAAAAAAACAAATAATAAGTCTGCATTAAAGATGAAGCTGTAATTAATTTTAAAATTTTTAACTAGTTGCAACTATTTATGAATTTTTATATTAAAATAAATTTTACAAGAAGTTGCAACCAGTTGCAACTCAAGTTGCAACTTACCGAGTTGCAACTTCTTAATTACAGTACCATCTTTAGTCTGCATTGATAGTCTAATCTGAATAAAGTGAATAATAGCTTAGAGTTACAATCTACTGTAGTACTTACGTATTACAGACTCTGATCATCAATATTATGCTAATCTATAAAAAGCTTAAGTTTGATTAATTTAATCAAAAAATAGAAACAATAGTTACTTTTTTTAACTTCTCTTTTCCTACATCATACAATTCATCATTCTTTCTCTAAACTTTGTTAAATTCTAAATATTATATTACTAATCAATACTTTAATATTTATGTGGCAAAACAACAATTTATTAAATTATGTAATATATATAGGTTTTTTTTTAGAAATTATTTTTTTTTATTTTCAATCAAAAATGATTTTTTTATTTTTTTTATTTTCATATGCTTGTTTTATTAATGGATAAATCTTAATCTAACCATAATTCTGACATAACTATGAAACATTTAAGAAGACCACTTGTATTCATAAATATTCTAAAGTTATATATTAATGCTTCTACTATCAAATAACAGTAAAATAATAAAAAAAAGGAAAAAGGTGAGGGTTATCACCTATAATATCAAATACTATCATGAATAATAATAATAGCAATATGAATACTTATAATGAACAAGTTTTACTAATTAATACATTACTATTTTTAATCAATAAAAATAATAGGACTTGTTAACTAACATATTATCATTTTCATTTAATGAAGATAATGAGGATTTATTAACTGATATTTATATATTATATATATTAGCTTATTTAACTTAAAATTATTAATATATTATAATAATTTAAAGGATTTTAAGTAAAATAATAACATAGATACAAATGCATGAAGTACTTATGATTTATATATGCAGATAATATATATGATTTTAATTTGCCAATTTTTGAGTTATATATCTTAATGACTATTTTTTTTAAGATTCTTCACATAGACTATTACTCAATATTTTAAAAGAAGTTATATCAGATGATGATATGCTGAAAGAAGAATCTTTAAGCTTTGAAGAGTTCAATAGTGAATATGAACCATATTTTCCAAATTTTACATTAGCAATGATATTTTTTTTGGATTATAAAACATATAATATATAAGTATTTATGTTTATATTATTTACATATATATTAATATAATATATTTTCTGTTTTACATAGTGATATTTGTATGCAAACACCTTATTAAAATCCTTAAATATCCTAAGTTTTGCAAAGATGATATTATTACTAATAATCAGTATATTTACAAATAAAGAAATAGGCTTTCTCTGGTTAAGATACATAGGATTCCTTAAAATCAAATTGAATTGAATCGAATTGAACTCAAATATTTGATCAAATAAATTGATTTGATTTGAATTTGATTGAATAAAATCAATTTGAATCAAATATTTATCAAATTCAAATCAAATCAAATATTTGATCGAATTGAATTGAATCAAATAAAAATTTTTAATTTTTATAATGATATATTAAAATAAAGTTATTCTAAAAGTTTTAATTAAGAAAATAATTAGTAATTATATTAAAAAATTTTAAAGATAGTTTTTACAAAGTAAGTTTAGTAACAAGTGAATTTTTACTATTAAAAAATTAGTAAAACAACTTTGTGACTTCAGTTTTACTAAAAAAACTTAGTAAAATAACTTTACAGTCTTAGTTTTATTAAGAAAACTTAGTAATAATCACTATTGCAGCTTCAGTTTTACTAAAAAAAACTTAGTAATAACCATTATTGTGACTTTAGAATCAATTTATTAGTAAAAAATGTTTCTCAAGTTACAAATGCATTTTTTACTATATTTTCTTAGTAAAATAATGTCTCTGAAGTTATGGAGGTATTTTTTACTATATTTTTTGGTAAATTAATGTCTCTAAAACTGCAAAGGCATTTTTTACTAAATTTTCTTAGTAAAAAAAGCATTTCTGAAGCTGTAAAAATACTTTTTTACTATAGGTTTCTTAGTAAAAGCTACTACTGAAGCTTTAGAGATAGCTTTACTATTAATTCAAATCAAATCAAATATTTAAATATATGATTTGAATTTGATCAAATAAATCATTCTTTGATTTGAATTTGATTGAATCAAATCAAATATTCAAATATCAAATTAAATTGCAGAATCTTAAGAATACAAAAACACAATATGCCTATTTATAAGCAACAACTCCATTTATATCAGAACCTACTAAGAAAGCATTTATTATATCTCTATTAATGCATTTGAAATATATGAGAGGCAGTTAGTAGAAAAAGGAGAAATCCAAAATTTTTGTTATTTTTATTATTAAGCCAAATTTATGCATATGATCAAAATTAGCCAAGTGGTCTATCTAATAATATAAATTTTGATCAAAATTTAGATTTCTTTCTTTTCTACTGACTATCTCTCATATATTAAATAATTTGTTGCTCATGTTAAAGATATGCTTTAAATTGGAAATAGTTGCAAAGAAGTGTGAGTTTTAGCATAGTAATTTATAACAAAATTCACTATTGTTTGAAATAATAAATAACAATAAAGGTTAATAATATTTTTTTATAAACTTTAATACAAAAAAATTGAAAAAATAACTTAGCTTTTACTAGTATTCTATGACGCTGATGATTTTCTAATATATCATCAATAATCTCAACGAAATGCATGATGTAGTAATTGATAAAACAGATGAGATATACAAATTAAAGATTGATCAGATTTTAACTTATCAAAACCTTCCTAATTACTATACCAATAATAATCAACATAACTGTAAAAATGACAAAGTATTATAGCTTATTGAAGAAAAAATGAAATTAATCAGCTTGAAATATATAAATCATTATGTTGTATGGCTACGTGACCTAACAGAACCTGCAGAATATGAGTTCTATATTCAGGAAATATCATTTTAGTAGCTGATAGAAATATTGTGATATATCAGAAAGATACTGATTATTTTACGAATATATTATATCCAAGCCATCACTGCAAAATATGCCTGTTCTAAAGGTTTTCTTGATATTTATGTTAACGATTTTGATATTTATAGAAACTTATACTTTAGAAGGTGTATATTTGTAATTCAGAAACATGCTATTAAGTTACTTATTAATAGTTTTTTTAATCAGCTTTGTTTCATTTGGGGCGAACTTTAATGGTTTTATTAAATCAGTGATTGAAGATATACAATATCTGGTAAACAGTTTTATTATGCAAACATTATATAGGAATGCTTGGATTATTGGAGGCCTTGGCTGTGTAACTGCTGACCTATTACAGGGTAATGGCTTGGCAGGTATAAAATGACATGGAGCAATTCATGGTTGCTGAACATATAACATTATAACAATTAACTTACTGATCCAGACTATGATTATAAATGTGCATTTCATTAAGAGCTGGAACTACAAATTTTAGAAATTAAAAGTCAACACACAAAATCTGCCAAGAAATAACTAACTACTGAATACGGATTATTAGTATCTTAAGAATCTTTCGATATACTTAAATATCCTAACAACACAGGATGCATATCATTCTATGGCCAGAAAAACACATATTCTATTAGAGTCTCATTTTGCATACTTAACGTAAATGAGAAAAAGGCTTTTATAGAACATTGGAAAACTATAAAAAACTAACCCATTGGAGTCAGATGCTAAATACATTGCGACATCGTCAAAGTTTTATGTTTTTTGATGTATTAAAACTTGCAATGTTAATGCCATTTATAATTAGACGTTTTTTAAAATCTTGTCATATAAAAGCAGAAGTCATAAATAAATGGTATATAAACTATGGAATGATACAAACTGCAGACATATCTCAATTATGTAATGTCTGGTCTATTGAAGCCAATGCATTCATTAAAGATCGTATTCTCAACTATCATAACAGAAAGTATTGAAATTTTCATACAAGTAAGTAAAGTTTTATATTATAAACTGTAATGATTTAACAATTCTAGGTATTGAAATTCTAAGTAATTTTAAGTCATCGGATGAGTTATTATAATATGGGCTGAACTTTTCAGTTCAGAAAACAGATTTCAAGATAATGTTTGACATTGGCAGTTTTTTTTATTTATTACTAATGCTCGACATTTCATCTAATATTCAATCCAATAAGAATATTTTTTTTGTGATATATGAACTTATCAAGAGATTTCTGGGGATTGTAATTTTTTTCACCGCTAAAAAACTTCACCCCCTCTTAAAATGTCATCGTTCACGTGGTGAAATTTACTTGGAAAACAGGCCGAACGGAGACTTTTCTACACGCGTTCTAATTTTTTTCTTTTTACATTAAATCAATGACTGTCTTTCGACGAAGGTAAGCTTCTACAACACTTCTATGAATTATGAATTTCTGTATATGACTTAAAATTTAATACAATTAGCGTTTATATAAATAATACTTGGAGGAATTGGAAGAAACAAGTCGTGCGAAGAGGACTTCTTAAAGAAAAAAATCATTAAGCTAAGAAATTTGGAAGAAAATATTCGTGTTATTTTCGCAACGAATATAATTGACGAAAAATTCTTTGAAGAAGGAGCTTTGGCAGGTGATGTCTTGTGATACTACACGGATTATTAGGAGACGTCATTCTTCTTCATCCTGCATTATCAGTAACTCCCACAAAATATATTCAAATATTTTTCCTTCTTTTAAATCGATCAACAATCTATGACTGGACTTAGGACTGGTTAAAGAAAAACAGTTGAGCAATAATTAATTGCTTTAATTACGAAGATGATGTCTTTACAATACATTAACAAGTCAGCATGCAAATGTCGAAATACTTAGCATTTATTTATTTAAAACAAAATAAAAGTTATAAGTGGTTTCATTTTTGGAAATACTAATACATTAATGTGGAGTGGCAACACCTCTTAAAGTTTCTTCTAATTTTAATCTATATTCTGTTACGAGCTCTTGTTCCCTCATTTCCATTTCTTTATCATAGTCCTTCTTCGCTTTTTTTATATCTTTTAGAAATTCTTTTCGTTCTGCGTGATATGGATCTGACTTGTTTTGACTATTCTGAACACATTAGAGAATCATAAGTATCTAAAGCAACAAAAAAAATGACATATTATCATCAAATTCCTAACTCACTTGTCTTAATTCTGTTAATTCGGTTAGCAATGTTTCAAAAGCTGGATTCGCAGCTTGTACTTAACAAAAGTTATAATAGAAAATGATCGTCTTTTTTAATTTACAAATATTAAAAAAAAAATGCAAGGTTCCAAATATTTTTACAAACATTTATCATTGACACCGCTCAACTTTTTACTTAGAGAAGCTACACCATCGGTATATTTATCGGGAGCATCCTGCGCATAAACGATACACTTATGTAAATTGGCATCTTCGCGACCATTCCTATTCGACTAAAGAAAAAGTTTATTTTAAATTTCAATAGTTACTTCGAATATGAAATTGTTCAAATTTTACCTCAAATTCTCGCATAAATATTTTTATCTCTTTGTCGACACTTTCTTTAGGATGATTGAATATTGTTTCATAAAAATCACTTATATCTATTTACAATTAAATTTATCTATTAATTTAAATGATTTATCATTCTGAAGATGTTTTGATATTATCTTGCCTTGAACAATGTTTTTTGTTTCGGGTTTATACATTTCGTTTTTTTTTTTTAAAAAAAAAAAAAAGACTTGAAATTACAAATTTGCATGCAGATCAAGTTAATTACGTAATATATACACAACACCTCGCAAATCTACGTTCAATATATAGAATCTAAAAGTCTCGTAATACTGAAATTTCATTGATCGAATTTCTTCCCGTCCCCCACCTTTTTTCTGATAAAATGTCAAGTAATGAAAGGCCGCCAAGTCCCTCTTCAAATATAATTTTAAAACAACATGGATCTAATGCCGAAAAGAAACGTCCTAAAAAACCTTCTGAACGTAAAAATGCTAAAAAGCAAAAACTTGAGAGTCCACAACATTCGATAATTAATGATAATGAGGCCATTGGAGAAATTAAAACGAGGACTAAAAAGCAACTTCAGCCAATGGCCTCTAATGATGCTATCGAGGAAATTAATAATAAAAAGTCTCATGATTCAAATACTGAGGTCGTTGCACCTGGAACTTTCGGAAACTCTTTTCAAGAGGAGGAATTGGAAGAAATAATCGATGATGTCTTTTTACAAGATTTTGTAGCTGATTCACAATATGATGAAATAATTCAACCTTCTTTAACTCCGGATATAAAACAAATACATATCCCAAAAGTCATTCCTCATGATTCCATACATCCAGTCGTAGCCGACACTTTTGAACAACATGCTATTAATGAACAATCAGTTAGTTATTTATCAAACAATAGTACAACAGGAGAAAATGTCGTGCTCAGTCACCAGGTAACTAATACATTAATTGTCAGTTAATATGAATAAAATTAATGCCCTATTTATACTATAGGTTCGTCATCAAGTAGCCCTGCCACCCAATTATCCATATATTCCCATTTCTCGACACGTCCCTCCGACTGAACCTGCTCGTAAGTATCCCTTTGAATTGGATCCATTTCAAAGGGTCGCAGTCTCTTGCGTTGAAAGGAACGAATCCATCTTAGTTAGTGCACATACATCAGCTGGTAAAACGGTTATAGCAGAATATGCTATAGCTCAAGCACTAAGGGATAAACAAAGGGTTATCTATACAAGTCCAATAAAAGTAGGTTATTATTATTATTTTTTCCATTGCGTCTTAAATTGTAAAATATCATGTTTATATACTTTGTTACTTTTTTAGGCATTAAGTAACCAAAAGTTTAGAGAATTGGAATCTAAATTTCATGATGTAGGATTGATGACTGGTGATGTGACTATCAGATCTGATGCAAGTTGTTTAGTGATGACTACAGAGGTATCTTATTTAAAATCATATAACCTTTGCATGTTAATTATTATAATGACATTATGCTAATTTTTTTATTGTAATAAAAATTCCTAGATTTTACTTCTCATGCTTTATCGCGGAAATGACCTTATTATGCGCGAAGTATCATGGGTTGTTTTTGATGAGATTCATTATATGCGAGATAAAGGTATGAATTTTAAAACCTTGTTGTCTAAATCTTTTATTCAATTTTTAACCAAAAAAAATTTCATTATATCTAGTACGTGGCGTTGTCTGGGAAGAAACAATTATATTATTACCCCATCAGGTCCATTTTGTATTTTTATCTGCGACTATTCCAAATGCAATGGAATTTGCAGAATGGATCTGTAAAACACATGCTCAAGTAAGCAAGTAATTAAATTTATTTCGAGTATTAAAAATTAGTACTAATACAATATTTTTCGTATGATTAAATTATTAGCCATGTCATGTTGTATATACCGATTTTCGACCTACCCCATTACAACATTATATTCATCCTAGCGGAAGCAATGGGATATTCATCATTCTCGATGAAAAAGGAAATTTCAATGAAGATAATTTCAGAAAAGCGACCGGATTGTTACAACAAAGAAATTCTGATATTGAATATATTAATACCAAAAAAAAACCGAAGCGAAAAAAGATTGAAGAATCTTCCAAGAAATCAAAGTTGAAAAAATCAAAAGAATTGAAAGACTCAGAATCTGATCACCTCGAGGATTCTGATGAACCTAAGGAAGTTAATGAGCCAAAAGATACAAAGGAAGTGAATGAACCCAAAGAAGAAACCTCTGAAAAAGGTATGTTAATAGAATAATTATGACAATTTTTTTTTAAAAAATCTAATCTTGTAATTTAAGATGATGAACTTATTTATTATTTAGAACCTTCTGATATTCGAAAAATTGTTAGAATGATAATGCAAAATGACTTTTATCCAGCTATAATTTTCAGTTTTGGAAAGCGTGAATGTGAGAACAACGCGCTTCAAATGGGAAAAGTAACTTTAAATAATGGTAAGATATTTAAATTGGAAATATTTATCTGAATATCCTAATGATTATAAAATAATGACGATTATTCTTATAATTAGAGGAAGAACAATTATTAGTCCAACAAGTCTTTGATAATGCAATCGAGACACTTTCTGAAGAAGATCGTAATTTGCCACAGATTGAACATTTGTTGCCATTCCTAAAACGAGGAATTGCATTCCATCATTCAGGCTTATTACCTGTATTAAAAGAGATTGTCGAACTTCTTTTTCAAGAAGGTCTTATAAAAATATTGTTTGCAACCGAGACCTTCGCAATGGGATTGAATATGCCGGCTAAGACTGTTGTCTTTACTGATGTAAAAAAGTTCGATGGGCAAGTCAACAGATACGTAAGTGACGAATTTATTAGAATACTAATCAAGTATTAGCTGTTTGATATACTCTATTAATTAATTTAAAATTCATAAAGATCACATCGGGTGAATATATTCAAATGTCCGGTCGTGCTGGTAGAAGAGGTATTGATGTAAAAGGGATTGTTATAATAATGGCTAGAGAAAAAATGGATCCTACGATTGTTAAAGGAATAATTACGGTTAATATATTTTTTTTTGGATTGGTTTTTTTAAAATTTAAAGATTTTCTAGATATTCAACATTTTCAACATCAATGTTAATTCTTTCTTTTCAAATTTATACTTGTAGGGGGAATCAGATAACCTTTTTTCCGCGTTTCATTTGAAGTACAATATGATTTTAAACATGACCCGTGTTGAAGGAATTAGTCCCGAATACATACTTCAACGAAGTTTTTACCAGTTCCAAAATACTGCTTGCTTACCTGCACTTGAAGAAGGTAATATTTGATGAATTTATTTCAGTACTTTATTAATTGCACTAAATGAATTATAATTTCTTTTTGTACAATAGAGTTATCACGATTAGAAACAGCCTATGCGTCTTTTGAGATATCTGATGAGGATACTATCGAAGAATATTATAATATTCGAAAACTTTTAGACACTTATGCTCATGACATGCGTCGGGTTATTAGTCATCCGATCCACAGTTTGCAATGGTTGAAACCAGGCCGATTGGTATCGATAAAACATGCAGATATGGACTTCGGATGGGGTATGGTCGTTGCTTACGGCAAAAGAAAGGTAAAAAAATTTTTTTTCTCTATAATTTTTGCATTTTTTTTTTTATATATATTTCTGAAATTCTAATTTTTAATTAACAATTATTTTATGAATTAGGATCCAAGGAATTTAAATGTTCTGAATAAAGTAACATCAGCGTCTTTGACAGCAGAAACAAAGGATAATACAAATAAAGAAATTCAAGAACCTCAAATCCTATCACCAGAACAATACTTTGTTGATGTGTTGCTCAATTGTGAACCAAATTCTATTGTTGCAAAATCTGCTGAAGGAAAAACCACCGGTGTTAGACCTTGTAAAGAAAATGTAATGGGCGAAGTTATGGTAAGAATACATATTAACTAAAATTAAAAAAAAAGTATTTAATAACATTATTGATTCGATCCTTTAAACACATATAGGTCGTTCCTGTTGAATTATCTACAATACATTGTATTAGCTCAATTCGTATATTTCCGCCTAAAGTCCTTACCCATAAGAAGATTAGAAATAATCTATATGAACAAATTCAAAAAATAAAGAATTATTTTCCGGATGGTATTCCAATTCTGGATCCTATAGAAGACATGCACATTCGAGATGAAGATTTTCGAAAGCTGATTCGGGTAAGTATCATCTTTGCTATTTATTATCTATTAATCATTTGATTCTTATTTAACTTTATTTAAATTTACATATTTTAGAAAATTGAAATTCTTGAAGCCAAGCTTTTTGCCAATAAACTTCATAAAACACCAGAGCTTCCATTATTATATGACCGATACGCTCAGAAATTCGCTCTATATAATGGTATCAAGAGTTCAAGGAAAAAGATAAATATAGCTAAATCTATATTACATCTCGATGATCTGAAATATAGAAAACGATTATTAAAACGACTCAAATATTTGACAGATGAAGATGTTGTTTCGTTAAAAGGTCGTGTAGCTTGTCATATCAATGCTGGAGATGAATTAGTTATTACTGAAATGATTATGAATGGCGTCTTTAATGATTTGACTGCAGAACAAATAGTTACATTATTAAGCTGTTTTGTATATGATAATGGTGATAAAAAACAACATACACTCAAAGAAGAGTTATACGTGCTTTATTGTAAAATACGGGAAGAGGCACGTAATATAGTTGCAGTTTCTAGTGAGTGTAAGATAAATATTATTGAAGAAGAATATCTTGCGACGTTTTGTCCTGACATGATGGAACCCGTTTATTCATGGTGTCAAGTTAGTAATTTGTTATTTGTTATTTAAGCACATCAAAAATATTAGAGATATCTCACCTAATTATTTTTATTTAATAATATAGGGAAAATCATTCGCGGAGGTAATGAAAGTTTCTGATTCCATGTTTGAAGGTCATGTTATTCGAACCTTTCGTATGTTGGACGAATTGCTACGAGGAATGGTTAACGCGGCGAAGGAGATAGGGGATTTAATGTTAGAAGAAAAGTTCAAATTGGCCATTGAAAAGACCAGGCGTGGCATAGTTTTCGCCGCATCTTTATATACCTCTTAATTAAAAATTTTATATTTATAATTTAAAGTTATTAAAGTTTAATAAAACAGCGATATTTTTTTTTTTCCTTTTTATTTTTGATTGTATTTATAAAAATAATCTTCTAATGAAATGCAATTAACATTATACTTTTTATGGCACTCTGCATAGTTTAATAATATAGCATTACATCATCTAATACATTATTTGCATAAATATCTATAGTAAATATTTAAGATTCTAAAACTACATACTTCATAATATATATAATTTTACATAAATCACTCAAATCCTTTATGGTTCAATTGCATTACATAACATATTACATTTTCCCCTAATAGGATATGAAAAAAAAGAAAATACTTTAAAGATTCATATCATGAATATGAATCCCAAAAACTTTTGGATTCTTTACATTTGTTATATTAATAATTGTATTCAATCTTCTTTTAAATTTAAAATATTCTTTGCTCTACTTTTTATTTTTATTCATTTTCAAACCTTTAATCGCAAATTGAAGTATTTAAAGATTGCATCTGATATATAAGAGAACAATCATTTTTTTCTTTTTTTCAAACTTTTTGAGTACATATTTCTAAAGAATTATTAATAATAACTAAAATATAATAAACAATTATAATATTAAGTATCTTATAATACAAGCATAATTATCTTAAATGTATATTTTCAAAATAAGCATTAATTAAGAGATCTAACAATTAATTTCTAAGATTTGACTCTTCCATTATATCTTTAATGGCAAATTCTTAGGGTTTTGAATAAAATATTATCAGGTTTTTACTTTATAATTATAAATCAAACAAATAATATAAATATTACTTATTAGGATATAATAAATGTAACTTATATTATCTTTAATATTTTTATCTTCTTCAAAAACTTTAAATTATAAAGTTTTAATACATTAATTATGATTTTTTGTCCTATTTTTTTAATAAGTCTAACATATAATATAATTTTATAATTGTATAATATTCTATTTAATGTGAAAATTTTAATGCTTACTTTATTATTCATAAGTTATATTTTTTAATATTAATCTCAGATTCATATAATAATTTAAAGTTAATCAAATAATCTTTTAATCATTCATATTAATATTTAAACACAGATTTGTTTGATATTCTGATATTAAAAAAAAAACAGAAATCTAAAAATTTAGAATTCTTATAAGTTACAAATATTTTATTAACTTATTATTATTTAAGTAAAAACTTACAAAATATAATATATATATAATCAAACCTTGATATAGCAAACTCTTGATATAATGAATTTTTATATCAAATATATTAAAAATTACCTTACTATAGTGAATCAGCCAATTAAATTCTTTAAAAAATTTATTATAGGCTTATATAGTCAGAACTCGATATAACAATTCTCGATATAACAATCACTTAATAAAATCTTGTTAAAATGATTTTTTTAAAAAATTTGACTCTATTTAAATATATAAAAATTGATATATAGAACTTATAAATTTTGATAAACCAATTTTTTTTAAAAAATTTCATAGTAAACCAGTAGGTTCGTTATATCGAATTCTAACTGTAATAAAGTTAAGATTCAGATTTTAGGATTTATTATATTAAGAGTTCACTGAATATTATAATAAGAATATATAAAACTCCTTAATTATAATAAAAATTTAATTATTAATTAATTTTTTGAAAAAAATAATATTAATTTACAGTTTATTTATTATTAATAACATATTAAATATATATTATAATAAAAAAATATTTAACTTATAATATATAAATATAAAAGAAAAAAAAATGGTTTATTTCTACCTATTGTATAAAAACTAATTATAATTATCTTTTACTTGAAAATTAAAAATCAGCATTTTTTATTATTTGATTTCATTTTTTTAAAATTAATTGGCTTCTTTCATATCAATTTCTTTATTTTGGATTAAATAAAAATATTATAAATAATAAATATAGATTAAAGATGAGGGATGAGGGATGAAACCCAAAAAAAGCTATTAATAAATAGCTAAAATTATATTAAAACATAGTGAGGGATACGACAAAATCCCAAAACCTGAAATTAACTGAAACTATATTAAAAACATAGTAAGGGATATGATGAAATTATTTTGAGGGAGTTTTGACAAGCATCTTTAACATAAATAATATATAAAATATAGATTTAAAGTTAATATTAATACAAATATAATTTTATTAAATAATTGATTAAAAAACAAATATATTTATTATATATAATATAAATTAATTGCTGATCTGCATGTGCCTGATAGAATTAACATGATAAAATGTGATACAGATTTATTATATAATAATGCTGATCATCATTTTGTATTAATATAATAACAATAATTATTTTTATACAAATATGTTAATTTACAATTATTATTGTTAATAAGAATCTTTAAAACGCTAACTTTAAAAAAAAACATTTATTATATTTACAGTTTACAAAGTTTTATATATAGAAAAAAAAAGGTTTCATAATAGCTTTAATTATATAGTCTGCTAATTTCAATTTTAAAAAATAAAGAAAATAAAATTTTTAGCTAATTTTTTGGCGTTTATTAGACCTCCTTTGACCAATAATACTACTTTTAGCAACTGTTATATTTGGAATATTTTTCATATTTTTCATTAACGTCTTCTCTGATGCTTTCTTTTTAAAGTTAGCACTATATCTTCCTATTCATCCTTTGATAGTTTTTATTGTAGATATTTCTTTTAAGATAAGTTCTCCTTTCATAACCAATTTTTCTAAAGAAACACATATACTTTTGGGTGAATAGTGATCTATAACCCTCAAATTTTCAGCTAAAAAAACCTTGTAAATACTGAACAACCTTTTTCGTTATATGTTTTTTTCCACTTTTATTACCAAATTTTAGAAATTCATAATGAAAAAATATTGGTGGAAATATTACCTTATAGTTTAGCATAATATATAGGTAATATTAGTATATAAGATTATGAAATAATGTAAAAAAGGATGACATTTATCTGCTATTTAGATTTTTTCATCGATTTCATCTACTACCTTATTTATTTGCAACTCTAAATCTTATAAATAATTACAGGTGATTATTTAGTTTATCTAAAAATTAGAATAACAAAATAAACATTTAATTTAACCTATTTTTTTTTATTAAAAATCGGCATTATCCAAGGAATATTTGATTTAATTAGCTTTAAAATTGTTGGAGATGGTCTACGTGTTATATCAAAATTAGCAACTTATGTAGGAAAAAAATCAATCCATTTGTTAATATAAGGAAGAAAGCATATACAAATATATCTAGCAAATTGATATGTTATAAGCCAACTTTATTCAAACTACTTTAAGATGCCAGATATAATTTTAGATTTTTTTTCATTAGTATTTCTTGATTTTTGACTATTCCTATTATGTAATTTTATATTCAAAAATATTTTTATTTTATTTTTTTTTGTTACATTTTATTAACTACTGTTTTTTTTGGTGAAGATGACGGAGGTAGTTAAAACAAAGTTTTAAAATACCACTATTTAAAGATGTATCACTATTTAAACCTATTTACTACTTGAAGATGCACCATTTAGTCCATCACTTTTATCATCACCTTCACCTTCACCCTTGTCTCCATTAAGTTAATAAACTTCATTATTTATTTTATATGTTGTATAATTTTTTTTAGTAATTTTTTTAATTATTATTATTATTATTATTATTATTTATTATTCTATTATAAAAATGTAAATCTATTATTCTATCTCACTAATACATATATTTAAATAAAATTAAAAATAAACTTACTCTATATTTATTTGATTTGAGTTTACTTGATCAATTATCAATTTAGTTCTATATGTAATATTGATATTTCACTTAGATTCTGAAATGCTATTACAATATTTTTCCTATTAGATAGATCGCATTTAATTCTAATATACCTTTTAATTACATGCACGATCTAAATATTTTTATTGGATGCGAATATATAATTGTTTATCTATGTTTTCTAAAAGGAAACACAGAATTAAATAATAGGAAATTAGCGTGCACATTTACTAATTTTTCATTTTTTTGAATTTTGTTATGCAAAGTGAGCATTATTCAAATTCTTTAATTCAATAAAATGGAAATACAATAGTTTATTATAAAATTAAAAAAAATTAATTACCATTGCATGATAAGAATCAACAGTCATTTTTACTTCTTCTGGTTCAAAATAAATAAAAAAAATACATTCACATACTTTTATATTATACCATTATACCAATAGCTAATAATTGCTATTAGTTCAGAATTATGATAATACCCTTTATAATCTGAAATAATTTTAATTCAAAGAGGTTTAGGATTCATTATTATAAATACTGCTTCAAAATACAACGCTGTAAACTAAGCATTTTACTTAGTATTTGAATTTCAATGATTATAAGCTTAAATATCTAATTTTTTATTATTATTTTATTTTTTTGAAATATTAGAGTTGTATAAAGGGTCCTTTTGCATTTTCCAAAGAATTCACTTTTTGTTTCCTAGGCTGTTGTAAGTAAAATTCGCATTTTGTAATCAACTACAATAATAGATCTGTAATCATCTAATTCATATAAAATAGAATTAAATTGAGCATTTAGATAAGTCTTACGAGTTTGATATGCCAAGTAACATGTCAATTGTTCTTGATATTCTAGGAGTTTAGAATGATAAATAATATCAAGTTGATTAGTAAGTTCTTTAAATATATTAAAAATTTGTCACACTCTTGATATCATAAAAAATATTATTGTGTACACTTTCCAAATGCAAATAATAAATAATGATTAATACAATTCACAAGATTAGTTATAATATCCTTATCTACTAGTAATTTCTTTTATAATTTTACTTTAGATAATGACATAAACATTCTAATTTATGAATTAACTGATCCTATAAAAAAATTATGTACTATTAGTTATATAGTAATTGAATAATAAAAATAATAATTTTCAATTAATATTATTAACCCTTCAGAACTTATTAGAAAAATTTTTAGTTACTAATTCAATCAAATTTTCGAAGGGTTAATATTCATAATCATTATATATTATACATAATTCTCCTAAATCTTCTTTATATTTGAAGTAGCTATCTTGTAAGTGAGACATAAAAGAAGTCTGCTTTATTCTATTAGAATAAATGGCAGAAAATTTTTTTCAAAAAGCACTTTTTTTATCTTTTAAATAAAATACTGATAATTTTGTGAAATTCTTTTTCTTTAACTTTAGGCATTTTTGAACAAATAATAACTGATTTTTCTAATGTAAGACATTTGGATCTATTAATTCTAGAATATTTTCATGCTGCATTAATTGTATTAGGTAAAATCTAAATAATATATAAAATTATACAATTATTATATATATATATTCTAATATATAAAATCTTATATCGCATTATTACCTTTAATTCTTTAATTAATTTTTTATATGTAAAACTTTCTTCAATTATTGATAAAATATGCATTTTTCCATTTATTTTTTTAGGATATACGTATAGCTATTACAAAAATAATCCCAAAATGTATGAGTTGATGATATTAAATTCAAAAATCCTTCTACATATAATCTGACAATTATTTCACAATCTTTTTCAGAATCAGATGCATTTATTCAAAATTCTTTCTAAATAATAAATATATAATATTAATTACAAAATTTTTTAATGCTAAATAATATATATATTTATTTTATACTTACGTAAGAAATGTTTTTATTATACAAAGTAATATTTGTACATCCTATAGCATAAAACATTATATATCATGCCCATAATTCTCTTTCTTGAAATTTATAATTCAAATCATATATCTTGTTAAGGTGAGTATATAGTTCAATTATATTATTTTTTTGTTGTATCCAATGTTAAAATACTTGATACCATTCAACTGATCATTTTATATTTCTTTTTAAATATAATTTAAATAATTTTTCCATAATTATCATATTATTTCAATTCATAAGTGTATATTCAGGTAATTGATATAAGCAAATTTTCTAATATTCTTAATTTATTCTATTCAAAATTATAGGATAATTAATAACAAATAAGATATCACCTGAAATAGATTTCAAAACTCCTATTTTATTCCAAATACTATTAGATAAAGTGTTTTTATATTTTGCATCAATTTGATTATTTTGATAAATTATAATCAAAAATAAATTTTTATCAATATGCTAGTAAAAAACTGATTGTATTTCTTTATATTTATAAAATAATGATACTGTATAATTATGACTAATTTTATTTGTATTTGATGTAATTTTGCTAAGACAATTAATAAAAACTATTATTTTTTTCTAATATAATACTAAAAGGATAAAATGTAACACCTTCTAATAACCTTTGAGCTATCTCAGGTTGTTTAAACCTAGATATGAGAATCCTACATATTTTGTTTTACTTTTAAAAATAGACTAATAAATTGATATAATAGCAGCAGTAGCACTTGTATTGATACTACTACTTTGTTCACTTCCTTTACAAATATAATCAAGTTATAAAGAACTATAAACATTCTGAATTACGTAAATAATAAATGGTTTATTATTAAGTTAGACCATTATTTTATGTTCTAAACGTATAGGAATAGGATAATATAATTGTTTTTTGATTTTTTTCTTTAGAAAAAATCACCAATTATTTAAATATAGATCATAATAAAGGCTTAGCTCAATACTACCAATTGTAATAAATTTTCCTGGAGTTATATAAGATTTTAACATTAAGAAAAAGAGATTTCAAATGGAGATCTTTTATTAATTATCATAATATAGTAATTTACTATATATATTATATCAATCATATGTGGATCAGCAATTAATTATTTTAAAAAAAATTTATATTAAATAGTAGATTATAAAGTAAATAAAATATCAGTAAAATTAAAATTATTAAATTCTTTTCTTAGAAAATTAATAAAATTAAAGATAGTATATTTATATAAAATTATAAAATACTAAACATATTTATTTTAACTAAAACTATTATATGAATTATATTATAAATTAATAATAATAATTTTTAGTTATAAATAAATAGTTACTAAGAAAAAATATTAAGATTATAAAAAAATAATTATAACCTTATTTCTTAAAAAGATTTTTTTAAACTATTATTTTTATCATTTTTATCATTTTATAAAATAAGCTTATTTTTTTGTATTAATTATCTATAATAAATCTTAAAAATTATTTTATATTATAATTTTTATTTTATTCTCTTTCTAATTCATTTGGCTTAAATAAGAAACTTATAAAAGAAATTTGTAATTTTTATAATTTATAAATTTATTTTTATATAATTTAGAATACTATATAAAAAATTATTTTACAGCTAATTTTATAATTCGTAAACCACTAATAAATTGTGATTGAATGTAATATATTTTATAATAAATTACTATAAATTATTGTGACTGAATGCGATTAAAAAATTATTAATGGTCCATGAATTATGAAATTAACTGTAAAGTAAAACTTTAATTTTTTTTTAGATTTTATTTTTTTCTATTGATAAGCTCGTATATACTTTATTTTTTAAATTAATAGTATTTATTTTTATTCTATATTTTTAAAATTAAAAATTTAAAACCATTATATTTTATTAAATATCTTTAATAGATAAAGTAATTATATAAAAAAATATGTTTGGTTATAAATTCAATATTTAATTTAAATATTTTATAATAAAATTTTATAAATTATTTTAAACTTAATGATTAAAGATGGCTTCTTAACCTATTTTTAAAATAGTTGCGGTTAGTTGTAGCCTATATAAAAATATAGAGTTACAGGTTATGAATTTTGATTAGTAAGACCTAGTTATGATGTTATCTTTATTAATAATATTATTTTTTATATTTTTATCATAATTTTAATAAATTTTTTATATTAAAAACTTTAAATTTAATTAATATTTTTAATTATTTTAAAATAATTTTATTTTTTTTAAATATGAAAAATTAAAATTTTACTTTATATGCTAAATATGATTTTTTTAGTAAAATAAGTAAAATAAGTTCAAATTTAACATTAACTCATAAAATCTTTTCTTTTGGATTTCCTCTCTTTCTATTGACAAGCTTTTATATATTAAAATTTTAATAATAAATTATAATTTTTTAATATTATTAAATTAAATATAATATTTAATTTAATTTATAATTAGATTTATATTTAAAATTACTATATTTCATCTGGATTTAATCAGTCATTTAAATAGTAAAGGTAAAAATTGGTTAAATTATATTAAAATCTTATTAAAAAATCAGAAAAATTCAAAAAATGGTAAAACTATATCAATCCTTGGTAAAAAAAATTAGTGAAACTAAAGTTTTAAATGTTAAGATGAGTTTAGATAAGCAACCTTATTTATATCTAAATTATTTAGTATACTTTAAATATCTATCATAATATTTTAAAATCCTACATTTTTTGATAAAAATTAATAATATCAAATTATATTATTTAAATTATAATTAATTATTATTACTATATCCTTTTATTATTTTTTTTTACTTTTTAAATAAAAAATAAAAATTTTTTATGATTTTTTTTATGATTTTTTTCTTATTAAACAAATCATATTTTTTGTTCTTATATATATAATATTTGTAAATATTAATTATTATTAAACTTAAGAAATTAAAGGAATTCCTTAATACTCAAGTTTTTTAAATGACAGAAATTTTGAAAATATATAGCGTATCGATTTAATGATCTCATTTGACCTTCATATGATACAGTCAAAATGCCATAAATGACAAACGCTAGATTCTTCCTTTAAAATATTTAAAATTCGGAATTCGAATAATCCACAAATCACAACTAAATTAAATTGATTCACTAAAATAAAAAAAACCTCATTTTTAAATGAATTGATTTTATTAGGTTATAGATCTTCATTTATATTTTGATTTTCTCTCCATTTTCTTCCCTTAAAGTAAACCAAGATTATTAATATATTACTTAATAATACTATAGAGGTTAAAGCAGTAAATAACCAACCAACACCAAACTTATTTTCTATGGGAACGGTTAATATTATTACTATAGTTGATATTAAGGCAGATATAGCATCACCTATTGCAAGTATTGAAACACTAAATTCTTCAGGATAAGAATCTGTAGTATAAGCAATTGTTGAATTCGCTGAAAATGATACTCCAAATTCTCCTATTTATTTATTTATTTTTTAAAAAAATAAAAATAAAAAAAAAGACTATTAACTTTGTTTTTTTTTTTTTTAAAAAATAACAATTATTTTTAATTGGTTATACCTATAAACATCATGATTAATGGCCAAATAATATCAACTCTCCTCTCCAAAATCCAACCAAATATATAAAATGATATGATTGCTAATAAAACTCCGATCCAGATACTTTTTAATCTTAATTCCGGATAACTCTCTTCTTTTCCATTTTTTTCTTCGTACTTATTTATCAAATAATCAGAATAATGGCTTCCCAATATGCTTCCAATAATGCAACCAACGCCAGGAGCCAAAAATACCAACCCAATATATAATGAAGATAAATTATAAATATTGGTAAATGAAAAAGGAATTATGATATGTAATACATAAATTAACATCCAAGCTGTTGTATTATAAATAATTGTTAATATTATATTTGGATAATAAAGTAACTTGAAAGGGGATAATAAATTAAATTGTTTTGTATTTGATGTGTTTGTAATCGAACCAGTTATTATTGGTATAGAGATTTCTGGGGATGAATTATAAAGTGTTTCAGGAATAAAAAATATTATCAATAATAATAAGATACTTCCGTAAATTGATAAAAACCAAAATATTGAATGCCATCCTAAAAATTCTGTAAGTATTCCTCCTATTATAGGTCCCATTAACTCTCCAAAATAAAATCCTAATAAAATTTTGGTGTTTGCCTGTTCTCTCTCTAACAAAAAAAAATAAATAAAGTTTTATCTGTTTTGCCTATATATTTTTGATTTGAAGAATTATTCAATACCTTTTGAAATATAAATATCAGTTACAATGCCCGATCCTATAAATTGTACACTTGAAGATCCAAATGCTTGTAATGTCCGCATCACGATCAATATCCATATATTTTTTGCTATAGCACTTAGCATACTTGAAAGTGTAAATATCAACATGACAAAAATATATATTTTTTTTCTTCCATATATATTTGCATAAGATCCAACCACTAGTGGCTACATCAAACGAGTTAGTATTTAACGCGATTTTGATCACAATCAAAATCAATAAAGATCACGTACTATGAATCCCATAAACAGTATAAATAATCCGACTGTTTTAAAATGATTAAAACCGGATAAATAAAAAAAACGATAATTTCGTTTGAAAAAAAAGAAATAAGTTAATACCTGATATATTCACGATAAATTGTGTAGTATTGAAGTATTCACGTATCGCAATTAGCGCCGGATAATATATTCTATATACAATATAATTAATATCTCCGTATATAAATTTCGAGTTTTACTATCTATTACTTACGAGATTGATATTGGAAAAATAGGAATACCGAATGAAGAAACAAATAAGACCGAAAATTTCTTTTTATTTGTCCAATCCTTTGGATCTTCTGTTGAAAGTTTCATTGAATTTAACGATACATTCGACGTAGCAATATCATCCTGATCAATATTTCTACTTAAAATTAAGGACTTTTTTGGTGACGATGGTAATGGATCGTTTATCACTTCTGTGAATGCTGATGTATCTTTCTTTACTGTCATTTTATGAATTGAAACATACAAATTAACTCATAACTGTTATTAAATAGCAAGACAATTATTAAATAATATGTAGAAAAAATAAATAAATAAAATTATAATTTAAATAGAAATTTGTATTTATAAAAGTAGAAAATAAGCCATAATTACAGGCTTATACGTTTCACATTAAGTGTTTAATCAATTTTTGCGCAATTTCATTTTTTTTATATTAAACAAATTAAATTGTATTTTAAATATATAGATTACCAATTTTAATTTAGGTGAGTGGCATTTATTTCTAATTCCCCTCGTTTCATATAAATTTGAAGGTATGATTTTTTTTTAAAAAAAAGAGCTTCTATTCGAGTGGTGTCTCCATTTGGCAATTTATCGTATATGAAACCTAACCTTTATGCGGCGATTTCAGAGGCTTTGTTTTTCTTCTCGCACAGCCGTTGTAAGTAACGAAAAGTAAGGCGCAGTCAGTTAGACGAGGCACAGTTACTAGTGAAGACATATTTAAAATTAACCAATCATTTTGATCGGATCTGCCCCTTATTATATCATTATGGACAAACCCTTCCGTAAAAAAAAATACAAGAATTGTCTGAGCAGGAAGCTTAGCAAATTGCATAATGATAACACTGTCAAATCAATACTTTAATTCATTGTACTTTTACAAATGAAATACGGCGGTGCATAAAAGGAAAATTTGTTATTTTAGAAAAAAAATCATATAAAAACTGGGAAGATAACTTTTTGACATGGAATAAACTGTACAACAGATTTATCAATTATTTTGTTTGGGTAAAAAAAAAATATTGGTGGTAGGAGTTTAATATTATAACGCATTGCTATACCCCTGAATTCTAATTACATTTATTACATTTATTTATACATTTCCGATATACAAAGCAAAGAAAACAATTAGGATACAAATTTACACTTCAACATACATACATACATGTATAAGATTACAAATAAAAATAAACAAAAATAAAAAAAAAATTCTGTTTCATTTTCTAAAATACGATCATTAAAAAAAGGGGGATGTGTATCTACCAATTCTTATCATATCACGTCATTACAATGTTTCTATTTTAAGGTTATGTATGAAATCTTTATTTTCAAAAAAAAAAAAAGAATTAAAAAAAAAAGAATTATAATACAATATACTGTATGTACTGCCGTAAAAAAGAAAGTAAAAGAAATTAATAACGTTTGCAAAAGTCTAAAATTTAAAAAATTATATATATGTATATTTTTATAATATTCATATTCGTCGTTCTTAATAATTATTAAAATATATTTAATACATCCAAAAAAAAAAATAATAATAATAATAGAATAAAAATAAAAAAGGAATAAAACCACAAAATTAAATGAATATTTTTGAGATGGAAAAAAAATTTTATTTACACGTTATTATTCCACAATTAAAGTGTCATGTTAGACATAGATGGAATGGTTGTTGCACCCAATGTGACGGAAGGTTGCATATGTGGATTACCAACAACGTTTGGTGAACCAGCTGATGTCATATTGTCAAAATTAGAACCAGGATTTCCTTGACTCATTCTTAACATCAAGTCTGTCCAATCTGTCCAACAAGCCCAATCAACTGGTGTCGGTAATGACATGAATGGATTATTATTACTCATTTGGTCATCAATGTTATCAAATATTAATGATATGTCTGGATTATCTGGATTAAAAGCATCAGCATTCGGTGGAAATGTTCCACCTTCGGCCGTTAAATAATCAAAAGACATATATCCTGATGACGATGAAGTTGTAGATTCGGGTGATGATGTTTGTTCATATTGTATTGCTTCACTTGAAGGTAATGTCACTGTTGATGATTGTGGACTATTCTCCAACGACGTATTCATAAACGTTGCATATGCTGATCCCGCATAGGCCGATTGCTGTTGTTGTTGTTGTTGATGTTGTTGTTGTTGATGATTTTGTTGTTGTTGTTGTTGTTGTTGTTGTTGGTAATGATGTTGTTCGAATGAATTTAATGCATTTAATGAATTTAATGAATTTGTTGAATTTGTTGAATTTGTTGGTGAAGGTGGATTTTTTGATGGAGCAAATGTAACTTTTGGTGGGGGATGATTCTCAATCACACCTAAACAATTAAGGAAAGGATTTTCGTCTCGAGGAGTTCCTTCAGTTGCCATATCTTCCAACTTGATATATCTTGAAGTTGATTTCTTTTTTGATGAAGTTTTCGTCTTTTGTAATTTCGACTTGTCACATTGCGATTCATGCATAAAACCTTCCAACACAATATTTCGTGATTTTAATAAATCGCGAATTATATGTATTATCTTATCAGTAGCGTTCCAAAATTCTGACATATATTCCAAACATTTTAATGTCATTCTCAAACCATGTTTTGCAACTTCCCTAAACCGATCATCCCCACTTAAGACATTAATGATATGCATAGTTGCCGCGGTAAAGAAGGAATGAATCGTATAAGACCAAGTAAACTTCAAGGCACGAGTTTTCATTACACGATACAAGATATGTGTAATATTATTTGCGGCCATGGTACAAATAGTTAAAGAAGGAATTGAAGATGGTGGAGCTTTTGATTTTGGTCCACGGATGTGAGGACGATGTAAAAGTATTTGTTGATTATAAAATAATAAATTCAAAAGCACTTTCATATTCGAATTTATATTATCATAATTAGTTGGAGTTGAATCATAAAGAAAGTTCTTTGGAAGATTATCACGCCATTCATTCAATTCATGATCCAAAGAAGTCAACATCTGTTCCACATTCACCTGTGAAGATTTGGATTTTAAACAATAACTATGATTAAGTATACGTCCAAGAATCAAATTACATTTAATTATTTCAACCCATCCTTCAATAGTTTCTTCATCATCTTCAGGAACCTTCCCCGCAACGGGTAAATCTACGTCAAAATCTGCATCATTTATAGCAAGCGGCCTTCCCATACGCGCACTACCGTATCGATCAGATAAAACACAACCCCACCAAACTCTTCTTCTGATTTCACCTTGTCTCTCATCAAGATTCCATTTGGCGGAATCACGATGTAATCCCATATCTTGAGCAAGTCTTATGGCAAGACCAATGTACACCCAATTGGCAGAACTTTTATGACTTTGACGATGTCCTGCCAACAATATTAATGATTGAACTAACGAAATGGAAGCATTACAAAATTCATCCTTTAATAAATCTTTTGCCTTATTAAAATACTGAGTACCCGCATTGGAATCATCATTAGGATCTGGTCGTACGATCGATTCTTCAACAAATCTAGCGGAAATAGAGAAAATTGAATATAATAAGATTACTGAAAAATAATTATACTCCAAATTATTATATTTTTCCATTAAATCTTGTTTATCAATGAATGGCATGAAAGGATGGAATTCTTTCCAATAAGCGTCTAATAATTTATCACATATTTCTCTTGGGGGTAATTCGAACTCCATTTTTGTTTCGATACCTTTTGTGGGTTTGCAAAACACAGGTTTTGGAAATGTGATGAGCTGCCCGTTGGCAACTTTTTTTGTAACCTTGAATAGGAAAATTCCTGAACTATTTCCAAGATAGCTCGTGTGTCCACTTTCATCTATTGCGAGTTGTCCCATGCTATCATCTAAATCATATTGAGAACCGCTGTATTCATTGCTATCACTTGAAAAACACTCTTCCGAGTCACTACCTTGACCGACATTTTTATATAATTTGTAATTTGATGATGTCATCAAACTTTTCGTAGAATACGATAAATTGGTTCTACCATTTTTTAAATTACTTCCTATAGTTACAGAATCATAGGAAGGCCTTCTTAATCTGGAACTATGGGAACCATTTGAATCCTGTTCCGACCTAAAGTTGCTCTCATTAACGTTAATCCATTCAAGATTCGTTGAGATTGTGCCTTCAGGTAAATCACCAGATTGAACCAAACCTCCAAGGATCGATTCCATTCTTTGGAGTCTAGTTTCTAACGCCTCGATGTATCCCTTTGGAGGTCCACGTTTCTTTGGTGCATCAATAAAGGCGCTAAAAATAATCAAAAGGTTAGTGAGAAAAAAAAAGGTAAACGATCTATAATGTTAATGCTTACCATTCATAACCATAAGCTTTGCAATTTGTACAAGATGGAGGATCTGAATCAGGCTGTACACCATCGCAACGAACTTTTTTTCTTCGACAAGTGTCACAAGCTCTTGCGACTCTACGTCTTTTAATATTATTCAAATCTTCACTTGACATTTGTTTTAATACCAATGTTGTCGATTAAAACACGTTTTTATTTTTTTTTAATTTTATTTCTATATTCTCGAACCCAATTTTTTATATTTTTTTTTTTTAAAAAAAAAATAAATTAATTAAAATGATAACGTTACGATATTGTAATATTTCAAGCGAACCCACAAAATTATGTTTTATATATATACTAGTAAAAAACAAATGATAAATTATGGTCTAACGATTGTATAATGAAAAAAAAAAGGGAGAATTGTCGAGTTCCTTGCTTTTCAAGGCAATATATATATATGATTTTCGTAATATAAAAAATAATATTACAAACATTAGGGTTGGTTAATTTATGTTATGCAAGCTTTTTGGTGTTACAATAACAATCTGGAATTTCTCACAAAAATATGCGATTTGATTTGATGCTGCGGCAAAATCAAATACTTCTATAACAAGTAAGGCCAATTTATTATTTGAGGGTGTGATAAAAAAAAAAATAAATAAATAAAGAATATTTCACATATTTGAAATCAAAAATGACAATCTTCAAATGCGAATCGATTTTAGTATTGTCAGAATGAAATATTTATATAGTTAAGTCCAGTTTACCAGTAGCGCAAACAATATAAATGGCTTGAGTAAATTTTTGTCGCTTTGGCATTCGATGGACTTTCCGTTGAACTTTAGAGAATATATATATATTGGGTATTCTAGGAAGTTTCACCTATAAACATTTGGCATGTTATTTACACGTGCATTATTAGTGGATGAAATCATCAAAATGTATGCACGCACCGAGGGTAAAAAAAGGTCTCGGAAGTGATGGACAGGGTAAATGCCAAGAAGGAAGAAACTTCTTTGAACGAGAAATCTTTTTTTTTACCAATCAACTATTTACTTTACGCCAATGACATCCATGGCTAGAAGTATCTTCTTTCTCTAAATAGTAAGGATTCATGTAAGAGGTGGCTGAAACGCCAAGTATAGAATGTTCGACATTAAAATGGTCATGAAAGAAAGAAATTTAATTTACTGATAAAAATAAATAAATAATATTCAACGCGTTGTTAACCTTTGATTAAATTAAATTAAAAGAGTAAATCAGTAATCTACAAAAAAACCAATTTCATTTATCATGGAGATCCTTATTTTTATTTTTATTTTTGCTCTCTGTTCTAGTTTATGAAATATATTTCTATTTTTAACAAAATTAAACTCGGTTATAATAGAATAACAAGAATTTTGTTGATTTATTCATTTAATGCAATCGATTAATGCGGCGCAATATATTTAATAACCAATTGATTTAGATTTCGATTGCATCTCCTTTTTGTTTTTTTCCCTTAAGAACACGGCACATAATAAATACAATGCTTTAAAGTTATATGAAAAACGTTGATGGTTTTTGTTTGTTTATAACCTCAATCCATATTTTTTTCAACATTATCTGTTATAGTTTTGAAAATCGTTTGAAACCTTTTTTTCCTTTTAATGATGAAAAAAAAATAAAAAAAATAAAAAAAAAATACATATATATATCAAAACCTTCCTTTTCAATTGGTGTACAATCAACGTTAATCATTTATATTAAAGTTATCGGTATCGGGATACCCGATATGTTTCAGTTTCAACATGCAAGAATGGCATCTCCGTAATATATTATGTAACCATGGACACAAAAATTATTAATGTTACACGAGGTCGGAATTCAATCGAAGGAGCCTACATTCTTTCAAATTTTATATCGGCATTCATTCTTATTCTGATTTTTACAATTCAATCTGGTGTATGAGAATTTTATTTATCATTCATCATCTTAAATAATCAAGGTATTCATGTATTTTACGCGTGCATGGCATGGGATCAATATATAAATAGTCGTTTAACGGAGACATGATTATGTGGCGCTGCTGAAGTTCTCCAATCAATATCAGTCAATGAAAACAAATTATATAATTATAATTATTAAAAAAAAAAAAATTAGCCGTGCTGATGTTTATAGAAAATCTATCTGATGGAATTTATAATCTAACTAATCTAACTGTATTATTTATTGATAGATAAACGGGGTTGTTTGATAAGTAAAACTTCCTGTTTTTGAACTATTTAGGAAGTTATGCGTAAGAACTTCTGATCAATATTGTTCAAAGATCATGATCCAACCGCAAAATTAAGTAACCGTAAAAAAAATATATATATATTTCCGTTAATATATAATTAAGTTCAATGCATAGAACTTTCGTTTAACCGACATCATGTGGGAAATTGTTGAAGAATGGATTTTTTTTTCTTTGTCATCCATAATTTTAAGAAATAATTTTGCCAAATGTTTATTAATTATAATTTGTAACAAAGAAGTGTGATTTTAAATGCAAGAAACAAGATTTTCGTGCATTTGATTTTTTAAAAAAAGACCACAATTGACTACATGATACATGAGGAAAAATTTTACGCGCACAATAACAAACATCTTTTTTTACTTAAGTTCGAAAATGTACTTGAAGAAAAATCTTTTAACGCTAAAACTTAATTCCTAGCATTTTTGTCTAACCAAATTGAAATGACGGAATAATTAAATGCCGAACTTACTTATGTGTACTCTGTGCTCATTATTGTAAATATTACTAATTGGGATTGTCATGAACTGCGGTTCTCTTAACGGGTTCCTCGTATATTGATGTCAAATATAGATTTCAAATATATTTTACGTGTTTCATTTTTCATCAACTGAAGATTAAATTAACCCCAAAAAGATAATTAATTCGTTACCAAAATAATCATACCCTTTATTACAATTTATATGTAATCACCCCATAGAAATTCAATAAATGCTAGAAAGTATATATTAAAAAGTTAGTTCATATGAACGCGACTAATAAAGTGATTTCCCAAGTAAATCGCACGAATAAAACCTAGCAACTTTGATGAAGTTAATAAAAACGCCAACAGTTATTGTTTTAATTTTAAAATTAATTAATTAATTTGATTTATAATTTTATACTAAACTTACCAAATAGCAACTTTTAAGTTTGTGTGATTCACCAAACAAATAAGATTACTTTATATATCGATATAAATTTTTTTTTTATTTCAAACATTTCACGAGATCGATTTTCATTACTTACAAAATATATGCCACTATTGTAAAATTTATCACACCGCGTGGCAAAACGAACCATTTTAAAGTTTTGTAATGTGTATAAAATATTGTTGTGATTTAAACTGATTTAGAAATTACTATAAATAATTGATTATATTAATTGGCGCTTCAATTGTACAACGCATTATTCTTATTCTAGTTGAGAATTTTTATTCCAACATTCTTTTTTTTTTTTTTTATTTTTAATTTACGCGCGTAGAGAGAACCAATTAAAATTTAACATGGCTAGGGGTTCGTTTTGAATCGAATTCGAATATTCGAATATCGAAAAAAAATTCAAATATCGAGAAAGAGCCCACCCTTCAAAAGAAGCTTCCAATAGACTTTACCTTTAGATCGAAGAGAGGAAAGAACGTTCCTAAATTAAAAAAAAATAAAAAAAAGGAACCATTCCGAAAAGAAATATATAAATTTTCGATATTCAAACGCATGTAGTTTTATTGGTCTTGTAAGTTTATAAGTTACATCAAATTTATGTCAGTTTTTCAGAAATTTTTATGCCCATCCGCATAAGGTCATTAGATCATCTTGTAAGGTTTGGTAATGACTGTCATTTATCGCGGTTTTTAAATATATTTTTTTTATAATTATATAGGCAGGTGACGTAATTTGATTTGGCGCAGCAATAACTTCTCGTGATATATTGATGTTTGAATTTTTTATTTCAAATTTTAAAAAGGAATTTCAAAAAAAAAAAAAAATAATAATCAATATAATATTTAATATTTAATCAAAGGTAAATCATCGTTTATCCCCTTTAATAATAAGAAATTTTGTCCGATAGTACAGGATTTACATCAATTCATTTTAAAATTCTTTTAGTTTTACAAGTTAAAAAAAAAATCTAGCATCTTCCTTATGTTTAGGGACAAAAAACAAACGATGATCCCGTTTAGTTTGGGGGATTTGATAAATTGGCTTTGCCTCGTTTTTGACATTTAATTTAATTTATATTCATAGATCTCATTTAAAATGGAACATGCGGACCGACTTTTTGCATGAATTGAGAATAAACGAAAGATGTCGAAGGGATCATGCGGAAAAGTTGCGCAATATATAATGAAATCATCGGAACTTCATTATCCCGTATTCTCCGCGTTTATCACAAAAATCGTATTTTTGTTGATTTTGGATAAATTTAAATTTAAAAAAAAATAAAATTCATTCCCCTAATGCCTATCATAATCATAATTACCAAAGTAATAATATCATTTATAATCTATCTAAAGTTCGATAATCATAAATTGATCATTAATTCATTTGTACATTATACAAAATCAAAGCGTTAAATAAAGTAAAAGACTTTTTTTTCCGAAAATTTGTAGAAAGTGCAAACATTAATAAAGTTAAATAATAATTTATTAAATATCAATTTTTTGAAATCTCTCATGATTATACAAAAGATTACTTTTTTTTACTGTTCATATAATGATTCGCTCGGTAATAAAGAGGAACCCCGGTTGCTGCTATAACTGTAAATCCTTGTGCAGCTACCCTGTATCTTAAGAAATGTTGCATGGTTTTTGAATCTCCTCGATAAAATCCTATTGTCGCTCCTACCAAAGCGAATAAGGTTGCAAACATTCCTATTAAAGCAAATTAATAATTAATCATAAATCGAGAAAAAAATATGTGAAAGTTAAAATATATAAAGGAGATATGATACCGAGAGGAATTAATGGTTCTTCCTTGAGCCGTCTAATGAACCTATTATTTAGAGTTTCATAACGAACTTGTGATTCTTGTAATGGTAACGATGTGTTAGAGGAGGAAGAGGAAGAGGGTCCGGTTTGTTGTGACATTATCTAAAAGAAGGAACGAATTTTGTTAATAACCATAAAAACAAATATTGTCGATTTTTGAAATATAAATTAGCTGAATATATTCTCGAAAACATTGTTTTATGATTATTATTTCCCACACATTTTACTTACCTCCAAAAAAGATATACTACCTCCCTCTAAACAACATCGCAATCACACTAAATACTTTCCTTTTATTATAACAATTGCACGCTCAATAAATATTCTCAAAAAAAAAAAAAAAATAAAAACCCCTAAATTTATAAAATTTATATCAATTAGCTATTGTTACACGGCAACTTTAAATAATAAGTCACGTGAAAATTGGTATTTTTTTTTATTCATAAAAATCATTAATTAAATTATACTAATATAGAAACACTATTAAAGACTAAGGAATATCTGGAGAAGGAAAAATTTTATTCTACACAAGTCCATAATTGTTTATTTGTCATTAAAGACCAAACACAGAGATAATTATCTTCCCAATCAGCATTTCTATATTCTAATGCTTGTTCTGATTTAGCCTTAGGTCTTAAAATAATTAAAGCTTTAAGATATTTATCATCGGGCCAAATAACGAAAGCTAATTCTAATAATCTAACAAAACTATTCAGTTCAAATTCTTTAATATTATTAAAAGGCCAACCTTTCCCATCTGTTAGAGCATAAGGTAATAAATAATCAATCGCTTTTTTAATGGATTGACCTTTAGGACCAACGTAATTCCATCCATCATATCCGTAATATTGCGATCGTTCAGCCAAGAGAAATAATGCTTGTAAATTAAATACAGAATAAAACCATGAAGTTGGACGTATTGTTTCATGATGTTGTTGCCCTGATAATCCAATTCCTGTATTTACTCTATGAATCAGCGCCTCAAGTGAATATTTACTCGCTTCTTCTTCTCTGTCTAAATATGATAATAAAAATATTGCTTGCACGTCATAATAAGTTCCATGATTATTTAATGAAATCTTTTCATTTTTTCCTAAAGAAGTTATTTCTAACCACTCATAATAATCTGATATCCATTGTTTTAACTGATTTTCGACCAAGAAATCCCATTTACTCGATGAACGCATTAAAGGTATGGATTGTAACATTCTATAAATCGGATGCATATCTAACACGCCGGTTCTTCTTCCCGAATTGAACCCTTTGATAAAACTTGCATAATTAAGATTAGGATTCATTTTTGTCTCCGGATTTATAAACCATTCTTTAATTCTATAAATGGATTTCTCAACATATGAATCATTCCTTGTAAAATAATAAGCAAATCCTAAATTCTCGACGTCCTTAAATACTTTTCTCAAGAAAGCATAATCCTTAACGGTTTCAATCTCAGGATTAGGGTAACCATCTCGTTTCTGGTAAGGTAATCCGTTTCGTCCATTTGGATCTGGCCAAAAATACCTTGCCAATGACAAATAATCATGAAAATCTTGTGAAGGTGCAAGTTGAGATTTTAAGGTTACCGAATAAACCGAATTATTTCTAAATGCTAAATCTGCTTTTTGCACCAGCATTGATAACATTTGATGATGTTGTTGTCGGAAAATGGAAAGGTAATTTACGTAGTACCTACTATTTATGTATTCTTTAGGATTACCGTCGACATCATAAACTGTAGACAACTTGTTAGAAATTGAAGGTGGTATTTTATTGAAGGGTACATTTTCATCTTTATTTGATTTTCTTGGTGCGTCATTCATTAAATTCATTTTGGTTGAATCATCATTAAAGTCGGGATCCTTTATAGAATTTTCTGGTAGACCAAACGTCCATAAAAAAATAAAACATAGCATACCAAATATGGTTAAAATAAGCAGTTTCTGATTATGTGATCCCATAATCTTTGAAGTTTCAAGACAAAGGAAAAAAGCTATGTATTTAATTTTTTTCTTTCGTAAAATTTAAATAATAAATAAAAAACAAGAAAGGATGAAAGAAAAGAAAAAATGGTCCGAAAGGAACTAAAATGATAACCATATTTAATTATCGTAGTAAGAGATTAAATAAGGCAATTTTGATAGTAATTCATTCGGAATAGTTATAAAAGTAAAGCTTTAATAAAAATATCTAGAAGAATTGTTAAAGATGAAAAGGAATTATTAGGTCTTCTAGCTTTAGCATTTTGCAATAAATAAAGTTTTGTCTCATCTTTATTCATCTTGAAACCGTCAAGATATCTTTACAATATGTTAGAAATAAGCATAGTGCGTTAAAAGGAAAGGTGTTATAATATAAAAGCGTATTTAAATATATAAAATTTAACAAAATGAAAAATAAAATTAAAGTTAGAAAAGTTTAACCGAGCGAAAAATACATTTATTTCCCTATTATATTAACCAAACAGTGCGAACTATTTAATAACGAAGAAATTCAACGGATTATAAATCATTTCACCGAAAAGCCCAATATGGAATTCATTGATGCCAGAGGTATCAAAACAAAATGGTGATGATAAGGTTAATGCACTGGAGTCGCAAGCGAATCTCAACAAATCCGAGGTAAGCGTCTCAACCATGTATCAGGTTACGAACCGAATCTGTGATTTGTTATCTACATCAATAAAGAATTCGCAAAGAAGAAAAAACTCGAATGAAAATGGGACCCGCCTAGAGACTTGCGGACTTCGCTAAGTATGAGTATGATTAAATCTCAAATGTTGCAATTATTCATTAGACCTGTAAACCAAGCATAAAACGATGACTGCACAACAAATACATATGTATGGTTAACTTGAACAATGCGGAGTAGCAGGCCATTATCTGGGGAAGCTTTCATTTTTACTTGGCTGTATTCATTACACATAAAAAATTTGATTTTCGTGCTGTAAGATACTGTAACTAAATTTTATTCGAAAAGCAGGAATCACATGACTAGAGGATCAATTTAATAAAATTTGAAGATAAATATTTTTAAATGTATCACTTATAATACTTATAATGTGATTTGTTCAAGTTCACCTAAAATCTTCCCCGCCTTTTTTCTAATCTTATCAAAATCCAGTTCATAATCATCATCTAAGGTTATTTCATCCCTCCCTTCAAATGACAACGGAATGTAACTTTCAGCTAAAACAAAGAACTCACTAAGTTTATGATACACTTCATCACCATACAAGGTTTTGTCATTTTTAAATATATTTAAAAATAGGTGAATTAAGTCATCTCTTTCGCCTTCAGAATTAGCAATTTGTTCAAGGATATCTTCAAATACCACAAGTACGATTGCATCTAATTTATATGGTGGTCGTGTTACACGGCCATATTGTTTGCTGCTTAATTTCCATCCGGACCATAAGAAATAATCCTTCTCTCCACCACGGTAAACTATGAGACATTGGTATGATTCAGGGTCAGCCACGAGATATGCATTTTGAGCCTTATAAGTTCCAATGTAAACATTGACATCGTTTGTATTTCTTTCAACAAACTCTTGAAGGGTCTCCAGGAGTCTTTCTCTGTTCTGCATATTCCAGTTGTCATCTGCGTTGAATCCCCAATCGAGTTTGTGTTTGTCAAATAAATGTTGTAATCCTCTGTTAATATAGTGTACACGAGTCTTATTAAAATTTGCGAAATCAGGATTAAGTACATTAACGTATGCATAAGTCTTGAACACTCCGCGAGACTCATATGTATTAAGTCTTATTTGATTTTGTCCAGAAACTGTTCCGATCCAATGTCTACCAGTGTAAACATGTCGTCCATCAGGTAGAGTTGTGTGATTACCATGATTTCCAATGTAAAACCAATGACCATTGAGCCAATTCCTATTTTCTGTGTTTTTATCTTCGAAGAGCCTAATCCAGTCCCAGGTGGACAGTGTGATAATAGACCATTCAATCTCTAGTTTTCCCGATTTAATGACACATCTCAAGTAGCATATCTCTCTTTGACTCATATTCTTTGAAATAAAGGTTAAATTTTATTAGAAATTTTTTTTGAAAAAAAAAAAAAAGAAAATTTATATTATAATTGTCATCGGACGGATGACTGGATTGATAGACCAATTAAGTGAATAATGGAGCCAGTGGCTTAGAAATATGGAGCTTTGCTATTATTGTTCAAAAAAGATATGCAATCATAAAATATTATAAAATTCCCTAAAATTTTGAACAATTAAATTTTATCAATTTATCAAGAACCCTTGTGATAATGAAATTTCATTACTATTTTCAAAATAAAGCAATTTCTAAAGATAAATGATCACAAAAAAAAAAAAATTTGAATTCCTGAATTTTGTGTATCAACTAGAATTACGAATAGTAAGGACTTCGCCCCCAAACTTATTGATCTACTCCATTTATTGCAATGCGGCTTCCATCCCAATTCAACGAAAAATTAGTAATTTTCACACAATCACATCTTTTCGTTAATTAACGTAAATGGTTAATTTTTATACCTAGAGCGTTAATTGTAAAAAAAAATTTATTGAATTTTATAAATTTAATATAGTAGACACTGAAGAATTGAAACGGTAGACCATGATAAATCAAAATAATCTTTAATAATTAATTAAATATAAATTGTAATAAGGTTGTTTCCTGGCAAAAAAACCCTGAGGTTTCGACTAGTGGCAAAATCGTTACTGAATTTTTAGCAAACTTGCGAATTTTTTGACAGGCGGCAAAATCCATCAAACCTTCGAGATTATAGGTATAATCCAATATGTAAAGATTTTTGTAATTTTAGCTGATTTAAAAAATTGTTGAAATCGTCGAAAATCATCGAAATCTGTCAAAATTGTTGAAACTGAAAAATAATATTCAATACAGTATTTGTCAAAATGCATTAGGGTTACAAATCTCTCATTTGATTGATTACTTAAGGAACTCAGAAGTTTATATTACGCGATACGAGCTTATTAAAATAAAGTTTTTTGAAGTTTTAATTTTTTAAACCGGTTTGAGATATGATGTTTACCCTTCAATATTCATCTGGACATTATTATTGATCTTGATGGATGAATGGATATCTACATAATTGGATCCAAGTAGGGTGTCCAGGATAGGTTGGCGTGACAGTCTAAAAATCGCACGTGATTTTACGATTTTTATCGCGAAAAAATCGC
>CAMKVN010000103.1:0-42332 GCA_946474995.1 Funneliformis geosporum
AAATGAAAAATGATCGGCAAATGATCGGCAAAATGATTTGCAAAATGTGATAAAATTAAGCATGACCGCTATGCTATGCAGAATAATATCTGATTTATTCTAGTATTTATTTCTATATACTGTTAAAGATGCAAAATGCTTATTAAAACTTAGAATTGATATAAGATATTCTTATTTTAAAGTACTAATAAATATAATGAAGGATTTTAATCAATATTATTTTTAAGATTTATTAAATTTATGTAATTATTTTTTTTTAATAACTTTAAGATACTACAAAATAATCTATCATTTATGATAATTGTAAATAATTGATTAAAGAAAAAATAATAATAGTTATATAACTTATAAAATATTAATTACTCTTTCAGTTTAAAAGTTTTTATAAAGTTATATTTATTAATATAAAACTAATAAACTAAAATATTTTGAATGAAATCATAAAATATAAAAAAAATATTATCATTTGAATAGTCTTTCAAATAACAAATCTATATATTTAAAATCATTGAATATAAAAGTATTAAAATTATCTAACTAATTAAAAAAAAAATTAATGTTAGGGTATATAATCTTAATAAAAAGTTATTTATTATATTTTGTGAGCTTTAGGTTTAGTTTTAATTAATTTACTTAGTGTCTGAATCTCTATTACATAATATTCATTAAAGCTTTAAAAGACAGTAACTAATTTCTTTAACTGTTATATTGCTTCTATTATCAAAGCTTTCATCAACTTCACTGACCTTGATATAATTGCTTTTAGGAAATTAAAAGTTTATAATTAATTGTTAACATAAAAATAACAGTTTTGAAATTAATTTAGTTCTTGCTTAATTCTAAGGAATAATTGGTATATGTTAAGAATATGATTCAGAGTATAATAATCATCTTTATAAGATAAACTATATGTGTTTGAATTTTAAACACTATAATCTAAAGAGCAATAACAAATAAGACCTTCACTCTACATGTAAGATTTTCTGATAACTCTTTAGAACTACATGTATTTTTGACAATATGAATTATATATACTAACTGATCACATGCTATCTTAATGATTTTAATTAAATTATTTCTAATTTTATTAGTATTATTTCAATAGTGCAGTTCAAAGTTTTGCAGTATTCTCAGTTTTATTTCCTGAATATCATCAGAAAGAACAGAGTAGCATTTAAATCAAAAATTACAAATCACAATTTGTTAATGAGAAGAAACAATGTGAACTAGATTATAATAACTTACTGAAATAAGCAAATTAAACTAAATATTAGCATTCTTATTACTATTGTCAACACTAAGATAGTGATATCATGATACCTTTGATTCACCTCTACTATTGAAAAAAGTAAAATTACATAAGAATAAACAGTAGTATTAGTGAATCTATATATTAAAATATATCTATTGATTGAACACTCATTAATTTAAAAAATATTATACTAAAAAATATTAGCGTTTTAAAATAATACAAGTTAATTTTATTGATTAAGTAGAGGATTAGCATTTAAAAGTAGATTACTTTATTTCTTTGCAATATAAAAGAATAATAATTTTAATTTTTTAT
The DNA here is from genome assembly GCA_946474995.1 of Funneliformis geosporum. Lineage (NCBI taxonomy): Eukaryota > Fungi > Glomeromycota > Glomeromycetes > Glomerales > Glomeraceae > Funneliformis > Funneliformis geosporum. The sequence goes on from CAMKVN010000103.1 coordinate 1,568, forward strand.
CTTAAAGAAATATAAAAATCAAAACAAGAAAAAAAAGATATTTTTGAATATTACTATTATTACTATTGTATTTAAATATAATTATATATGTATATATAATATATTTTCTTTACATTAAAAGAATAATATAAAAATTATTCTGATAAAACAAGATAAAGTTATTCTAAAGAATTGATAAAAAGAATCATTCTAATAAAATAATAAAAGATCATTTTAAAAAAATAATAAAAATAATCATTATAATAGAATGATAAAATATAAATTAAAAAAAATCATTTCTTTAGAATGGTCTTATTTAGTTTTATTAGAATAATTCTTTTATCATTACTTTAAAATAATCTTATATCATTTTATCAGAATGATTCTTTTAGAATAATATTTTTATTATTCTATTAAAATGATAGTTTTTATTATTCCTTTAGAACAATATTTTTATCATTATATCAGAATGATAGTTTTTATCATTTTTTTAAAATGTTCTATCAGAACAATAGTTTTTATCATTTTTTTAGAATAATGTTTTTATCATTTTATTAGAATGATAATTTTTATTGTATTTTTATTAAAATAATAGTTTTTATTATTTCTTTAGAACAATATTTTTATTATTCTATTAATACAATTTTATTATTGCTTTAAAATGTTTTTTTTATTATTCCTTTAATAATCATTTAAATTTTTTTTTAAAACATTAAAAGAAAAATCAGCAAATTTATTTTTTATTTTTATTGCTGCAAATTAGTTGATCTATTACATGTGATCAAATATTCAAATTCAATTATCTTCAAATCAGAATTATTAGAATTATTTTCCTTTTTATTGCAAAACGTCTATAATGTTTTTTATATTAATTAAAATGTAAAAATAAAAATTATATAAGTTTTATTAATAATAAAATATTAAAATACTTATTTTAAATTTTAAATAAAATTTAATTTTATATAATATCAAGTATTATATAATGAATATCATAAAAGAAAATTATGTAACTTTATGTATAAATATTATATAATATGAATTGATATTTAAAATAAAGTAATTTAATACTATAAAAATTATAATTATGCATTTATATATTATATGTAATTTATATTCTATAAAATGAAAATTTTCTATAATAATTATTCCCTATAATTAATTATTACTTTTATAACCAATTTAACCAATTTTATATTTACTAAAGATAGTATTATAATTAAGAAATTATAATTCAGTAAATTGTAATTTGAGTTAAAACAGTTGTAACTTCTTGTGAAATTTATTTTAATATAAAAATTTATAAATATTTGCAATTTAAAAAGTTAAAACTTTAAATTATAACTTGTTAAAATTTTTTAAATTAATTATAATTTCATCTTTAATAATTACATTTTTTTTAAAAATTAATTATCATAATTACATATTATATATATATTTAATTAAAATAATTAATGTTAAGTATAATTATTTTTAAAGTTTATTTTATTATATATTTTATATTAATAAATTTTAAAAAATCATTATTAAAATTTAATCATATTATTACTAAAATAAATTTAAATCAAGTTAAATTTAAGTTAAATTTTGTAATTTTATTAGAATAATACTTTTTATTATTTTATAAAAATAATATTTAATATTTCTATTAAAATGATTTTTATTATTTTAAAGATCAATATTTTATTATTTATTAGAATTTTTCTTTTATTATTTTAAAGAATAATATTTTATTATTTTATTAAAATTATTTTAATTATTATTTTAAATAATAATATTTTATTATTTTATTAAAATTATTTTAATTATTATTTTAAATAATATTTTATTATTCTTTAAAATAATATTTCTATTTAATTAATTATATTATATTTTAATAAAAAAGAAAAATATAAATATTTTTGATATTATTTTCTTTTAATTAACTTAAAATTTATAATTTTAGTTCTTAAATTAAGAAATTTAATTAAATTAAATATAATAATACAATTAAACCAAATAAATTATAAATAAAAGATTTTAAATTTAATAAAGACTAATTTTTTTAAAATAAATTAATTTAAAAATATCTAGTAAAATATTTTATTAAAAATCAAAGATTATAATAATATAAAAGAATATCTATACTCAAATATTTAACCAATTTATATCAAAAATTTAGGAAATAAGATTCTAATTTAGATAATTATATTTATTGTTAAAAAATATACTTTAAACGTCTCTTTATATTAGATGAATTATTTTGATTAATTAAGAAAATATAGTTTAAATAAAATAAATAAAATGTAAGATTTTATATAAAAATAATTTATAATAATAAAAACCTCTTAATGATAAATAATCAAAATGTATTAAGAAGATAAAAGTTATATTAAAACTAATAAACTCAAAAAAAAAATATTGATAATTTATAAATTAATAAATTTTCTTTATTGAATAAATTAAAATAATTTGTATTTTTTTTAATAATATATACAGAATTTGCATTTTAATTTCTAGTATTTTATTAAACAAAATTAAAAAAGTTTTATTATTTCAATAATATTCAAATAGCTAATTATTATGTCAGTAAACACTTTTTTACTAAAAGCAATTTCTCTTTTTTACAAACTTAATTTAAAAATTTTGACATAAATAAATATAATTTAGTTTAAAACAAAAGTCGTAATATCATGTGATATTAAAAATCTTAGCCGGGATTATGAGGAACTAATGAATGATTCAAAATATTTGGTCATGCGACTGTAACAAAATTTGGCACATATTAACCAGAACCCAAGTTAAAAGATAGATCGAAAGTTCGACGAAGATACATGACCAAATTTAATGCATGTTATCTGTTATCCAAACATTTTTGTAATATATGACGTAATTCAATAAAGATCATCAAAGAAAAATCGAATAAGAAGATTTTCTCGAGCTCGCCAAATTAAAGTACAATAGCCAAGATGAAAAATACACGTTTTCTTACTATTATATCTAAAAGGGATTTCGACAGGCCACTTATCATTATCATTAGAACATTTTTAAGAATTTCATAGTTAAATTATTTCTATGACATGATACAATAAGTCTTGACCTAAAAAAAAGATACCGATATGATTTACTTCTCGTTCCCATAATTGAAAATATCTTCACCCATATTGACCAATTTTATAAAAGATTTTACAATTTTGATCTTATGATTAACATTGATATGTTACAATATTTTTCTTTATTCCATTGAGGTTTCCAAACAAACATGCACCATTGCATCATCAACATTTAATTGGATGTGATGCATTTTTTTAATATATAAGACGAACTGTCTGGTTGGTTGATAATTTCGGATATTCTTTAATATAAAGGTTATTTCTTTAACCTTGACATCTTGTCGAAATTTTAATTGAATGTTTACAATAAAGGACATATTTGGACCTCCAATAGAATTCACCAATGAGACCATATAACCCAGTCCAGAAGATTTAGATTTAGGATCATTTAATTGATTCCAACTACATGGTTGTAAATCTATAGTAGTAGAAATTTCAACGATAATTTCCACATATACTCTTTACGCTTAATCTTGGCAATCAGATTGTATTGGAACTTCCTTTTTTGACATCGACGGAGGGCGGCAAATTTTCCGGTGTCTAATTCGAAAGTAAAATCTCCAACAGGTTTTGACGTTACCCACATGTTATTTGTTTACAAATAAATAGGTATCATTCTGGTGCCATTATCTCAATATTCATTCCATTCATGTCAAACAAAAACAAGTTCGATTTGGGATGCTAATAAGGGTTCAGATGGATTGCTTCAATGTTTCATAGTTGGGAATTATACGCCTCAGATTTCCATTTTGAAAATGATATTGATCGTTTGGATATGAAAAAAATTTTTTTACTTCTTGTGTGCTTTCTCTTGCGGGATATTATTATCAAGTTCTTGCATCATTTTATTAAAAAAAAAAAAAAAAGAAAGGGAGTTCATTTATTTGTTAACAAATTATAAATAAATCGGGAAAAGTCATTAAACCTTATTTGGCCAAACAAGAAAAAACTCTTGGCAACCACGATGTTTAACTATAAATCAAATCTTTTTTTATTTCTTTATTTGTAAAGATTGTGTAACTCCATTATATTTCTTCGGATTGAGTTGCAGGTGTTGCAGGTGATTACACAAAACATTTCGTAAGTTCAAAATATGATCAAAAAATAAATATGACAAAAGTAAGATATTTTTAAAGAGAGGTGAAATTTCGGGAACTATGATCATAACATTGATTTTATTTTTTTTTTCGCAAAAATTTAAATAATCTTAAAAAGTATGAAATCTCGAAAAATACAAATTTTTGTGTTTAATTTTATGTTTTCAAGAATGATAATGAAAACGTGCAAATTATTTTTATTAAAAATTCGGTTAGTCCATTTTAACCCACAAAGAACTTCTTTTTTACCGTTGAATCTAGAATTATTTTTTTCCTCGATAATCAGGCAAAAAGGATTTATTATTGATGAGTTATCTTACAAAGTGCCTAATTAGGATAGTTCAATTCATTCAATTGTTAAGGATAACATTGTAAAGTAACCTGACCTCTTTTTTTAAAAAAAAAAAAATAATAAGGTTGGTTTCACCAAAATATCCAAGATATACACCAAAAACGGGAATTAACCTATTTTCGATTTTGCTAAAAATAACGTTTACATTGCTGCGGATGCAGGTAATCCTATTTGAAATCTTTTATTTGACAACTAATTCCAAACAATTCACACATTTTACGAGCCATGTTGAGCGCACCATCCAGTTCGGATGCAAATTGACCATTTCCCTCATCAACGAAACCGTTCATTCACGAAATGACGAATATCACCAAATCGAGAGTCTAAATATAGTTTATGAGATCATTCTATTTATATACATATATACGAAATCCGATTAGCTTTAGCCGACCGGCATGGTTGATTCATTCTTATTTATTCCCGAACCAGTTATTCACAATGGGAAAATTCCAGTTCAAAAAGATCATATAAATAAGGCAACCTGAGAAGTTCCAATGCAATAATCATAAAAGTTTTATTACAACCAATTAATCTCAACTTTTGAAGAACTTCCTAAATTCCTGTACAATTGGTTAAACAACAACGATAAATATTCTTTTGTGTTATTGTTCCAAATCTAGGAAATAGGGTAATATTTTGTATCACCATAAAAATCTATGAGTTACATTATAAATAAATAAACAGTAAAAAAAAAAAATACAAGTATAAATAAGTTCTTTTTTTTTCCTGATATAAAAAAAAAAAAAAGAAAAAATTAATAATAATAATAAAGCCATCTAAACATGTCTCGACAAAATAATAAATTACATTATTATGCAGAAGGAGATATTTTAATCATCGTAGAGAATACAACATTTCGTATACACAAGAATATAATAGTATTAGCTTCAAAAATGTTTTATGATATGTTTAACTGCGCTGTACCAAATTCACCTTCAGATGATATACCGGAGATAGTATTAGAGGGAGAACAGAGTAAAACATTTGAAGATTTATTATCGTATATCTACCCCAATACATATATCATGATAGATTGGAAAAACGTCGGTGAATTCTTGAGATTTTCAGAAAAATACATCATCGATTCAGTCTTAATAAGCGCGAAAATGTTCCTTGAGAGAGAATTTCGCAAGAATCCTTTATATTCATTATTGCTCGCTGATACATATAATTTTAGATCCCTTTACAAAGAATCATCCAAATTGGTCCTAGACAAATTTCCAGAGTATAAAAAAAGAAAAGGAACCTTTTCTCAACTTTCTTCATATACTCGGGATTCTTTGACCAAAAAATACAATTCCTACACGGATTCTCTGGCTAAATTGGCCAATATAGAATTCACTTCAGGTTACTTACATTGTGATGAGTGTAACAAACCTACCGAACATGATATAAGGATCAATCAAGAATTTATTGAAAGAAGTAGACAAGTACAAGTGTTACCTTTGCCTTTACCACCCACCCCTCCTTCTATTACGAGAAGAAAATTATTTAATAGCCTTGGATATAGAACTTGTGATAATCAATTCATGACTTTTCAATTACCTAGAAAATTTAAAAAACATTTTGGTGTTTTTGAACCCCTAGAGTGTAAAAAACATAAAAAAGATCCTGATTTTTATCTTTACATTGAATTAGGTGAATAGAAACGATATATGGACTTTATATTATATTTACAAGATGTTAATGATCATTTCAATAGATTCATATTCAATTTCTTCATGTGTAATTTGTTTTTTTTATTATTCCTTATTTTATTATATATATTTTTTCCCTGTAACTAACTTTTTTTAAAAAGGAACTTTTTCAAATAAAAAATTTTGCATTTTCATCTTTCATCAACATTTCAAATTTGGAATTAAAAATTCATTTAATCAATCTTTGAAAATTTCGAAATTAAATTAACGTGCATGTGATGCATTCATGGACAAATCATTTTAGATTGTTTGACCCGTAACCTCTCATATGAAGTTATCCATGAATAAGATGACATACAAATTTATAAAGATGATTTATAATAAAATTTTTACAGCATGACGAAATTTTAGATAATTTAATGAATTGCATTTATTATTATTTTATCATATTTCTTAAAATGAATTTTTAAAACGTTTACAATTTTGGTTCCTTGTATTTGATATATATTATTTATATTGACATCTTTATGTGAGAAATTTGAATGGGTTTAATCATGACATATTGCTATAACTTTGTGACAAAAAAAGCAATTAAATTATCATATGTAATGGATGTATGTAATCAATTTGTTATTCATATAAAGATAATTTATTGATTTGATTTCCTTTTGGGTGAACCTTGTTCATCGATTTACATATCAACAAAACTTATTATAATATTGACAAAAATAACAACAATCAAAATTATAATTTAAATCGTTTCAAGGAGGTTCTCGAGATATTAGTATTAAATAAGAAAGATGATTTCCACCTGATTCAAGTTTCATACCTTTTTTTAATGATTTTTGATTAAAATAATATTCCTCACAACATATGCACATTACTAATTTAATAAATGGAGTCTTTGTTCCTACAAAGGATTTTATTTTTTTTTTTTGTTTGTTTGAGCAAAAATTGATATAAAAATAAAATTCATTACATCATGATAGAAATAAAAATAATTTTTAATAAAAAAAGAAAAAAGGGTCAAATACTATTTTTGGTTTTCCGCAGCTTCCGATGGTTGGTAATTTATATTTCATATATATCACCGTTTCCTTTTACCAGAATCTTTATTAACAACCTAAATGGAGCTTAAAATTGAATGAATAGCAGAATGAATTTTACCGAAAAAAGAAAGTAAAAACAACAGATTCGATTATGGATGACGTCAAATTATTAATTAAACATCAAAGGGAAATTTTTGGAAACCTCGACTATTATCGATTTTGGTTACATAACGGTATTCCATCTATCGGAAACTATATCTTGTAGGTCATTACAACAAGAATACTAAAATACAATATTATTATTCCATTCCATAAAATTAAATACAATAAATTTAATACTTTCCATCGTAGCCAACGGCATACAACGAATAAACGTGAATCGTCAACTACTTCTTATCTAACGGTTCAGGTGGACGTTCGGTTAGTGCTTACTAACTTTTTTCTACTACATGATACATTTGCATAAGATTTGTGTTATACCTTTCAGGAAAAATTGCCCAATTCCAAGCATATGAAGCTGTCCCAACATTGATCCAACTCTGCTTTAGCAAATTTTTCTCTGCTATTTGTGCTGCTGCGTGAGCATAGTTGGAGGATTGATTGTTATTGCACTTTTAGCGTGAGCATCACGTAATAAAATTCACGCGTCTAATTTGCCAATGATAAAAATTGATCTCGATAATTTTTTATAATCGATAAGTAAGTACCAAAGGTATGAGATATGTTATGTTTCAAATTTTTATACTTTTCAAGAAAAAAAAAAATCTCTAAACTTTTTTTTTAAAAAAAAGTAATTTCTAATAATTAAAAATAAAAATAAACGTCTAACGTCATCCGACAAACCGCGAATTTGGAATCAAAAAAAGAGTTAGTCAAAACAATATTTAGAGAACTTATTCTTGTTAACCTTTAATTTTTCTTTAGCGATCAAAAAATTATATAGGCTGTTTTTATTGTACTGCAACATTGAATTTCTCATCGATGACGAGATCATTCTGCAGTCAGAAGTATAATTTTTATTACTTGCTAATTTTAGTAATAATAAATGTGGGATAGACAAAATGTATTTTTAATTTAGGCCAATAATATCCAAATTGCCAACATAAATACGTGAACCAAATAGTTTGATACGTCATATTTATTGATATTGATATATAAAAATTAATACGCGATCGCGACGCGTAAAATTATACTATATAAACTCCCCAATACCCCAAAATTTCGATAAATCCCTTTTTGCTTGTACAAGATTATTTTTAAAAATACAAAGTAAAAAATTTTCGTGAGCCGTTTTGAATTTTACATTTTCTTGTCAGTTTTCTCTTTAATATTTTCGCGATAAATATGAAAGACCTTGGATTTCTTTTCCTTCTCTTCTTGTCCTTTTTTTTATTTCTTTAGAAAAACTTTGAAATATACTTTTTTTTCTCCTTCGTTGATGTACTTTATTACCAGGTAAGCTTTTTAAGTCTACTGAAAAAGATCGAGCCGTTTGGTCTATTGATTCCGGAGAAGGGATCACGGCGAAGTAAATATCGTTATCTGTTGCTGTCTTTATTTTTGTTGTTTTGCTTGATGAGGCTACTTTGATGGAAGAATAACAAAAGTAATGTCAGTAATTGGTGGCTGCCTTATGAAAATGTCGCGGTTTACGTGGATTACTGATCTTGTTCTTTATGAAGGGTACCGCCAGGACATTTTAGTTCATTTGACATTGATTGAGGATGAAGAAATTTTGCTTCTGATTACTCACAATAGATTTTATTTTTTTATTTTTCAATAGTGCTAGCAAAAAGAATCGCAAGTGTATATGAATGATAAATTTGCAGTAGAGATGCCATTAAAGATTACGCCCTAACGCCTCAATAAGCTTGGCTTTAAGATTAGCACGATGGATGACAAATTTTGATACGAAATTTTAGCCCGTATCGACGAAAAATAAAAGTGAAATTTTCGAAATGAGTTAACCGCTTAATTTATTAAACTTACAATTTATTTATATATATATATATATTTTTGCATTACAATATAAAATCCGCAGACACCATTATTATTTTCGAGAATGAGGATGTGATGCGTATGGAGCATATTCTATAAATCGAATTTTCACCTCCATTTATTTTTTATGTAAAATGTTTTAATTCATATATACAAATAAAAAAAATAAATAAATCCAAAACACCAAAATTGGGTTAATTATGTGTTTATGTGTTTAGAAGCCAACCAAAAATATATATTTATGTAACAGATAAATGAACTCTACTCTAAAAAAAAAAAAAAAAAATTTGTAGAATTAATTACTACCTGTTATGGAAATAATTGGCAAAGTATGATTCTTTTCCTTACTAGGCAGGGATTCGATTATGTTATCAAAAAAGATTAATAATAAAACAAAATTTTAATGCAGATAATGCATGATGACCAAAAAAAATAGGTATAAAACTTAAAACATAGTAGTTTTTTTAATTTAAGGTTCTTAATGACAGAATTTCTACTAAAAAAAATCAAAATTTATGTTTAAATTTACATTATTAGTATCATTTTAATTAATATATTTAATAGAAATTTATTGTTAATTTATTAAATCATTCTATACTTATTTACATCAATTAAAAGAAAATATATTTTATAAATAATTATTTGCCAATTCAAAGGTAGATTAATTTAGATAATTCATAGTAATTATGATATAAAAAATAAAAATAAAATGATAAACAAATAAATAATACAAATTTACAATATATAAGCTTTAACAGTTTCATAATTGAATAGTTCTGACATTCTGATCACTATCTCAGAATACATTTTAACTTTAATATATGATTTAAAGTCTTTTTCTCTTTAATTCTATTATTATCTAAATTTTATTCAAAAAAATTACTTATTTTATTAGCAAGATATTATATATAATTCATGTTTATTATAATCTGTTTTAATAATTTTAAAGTATCATCCAAATAAAATTCCCTCATATTTCTAAGTAAGAACTTTTTAATTTAAGATGTTTATAATATCAAAAAATATTAAAGGTTATTTTGATTCAAAATCAAGAATACTCTAAAATAGGAAGTAATTTTTGACCAAATTGTTATTTAAATAAATTATTTGTAAATTTCAAAAAATTATTCTTTATGTATATTAATTTACAGAAAGAAAGTTTTGAATGATAATTATTATCATATTTAATATCAAAGGTAAAGGAAGGGTTATACAAAAGGATGTAAATGATTATTTATGTGTTTTATACCAAAGGGTAAGAGTAAATCATTTATGTGTTCAGAATGTTATTTAGTAAAATAAATAAATTTAATTTTTGAATAATAATATAAAATGTTATTATTATCATAAACTAATAAAATTAAATTCTTTAAATAATCTCAACATTATATAATAATAATTAATATTATTTATATTATTTGATAGATTAATAATTTGTGAATTATTATTAATAATCGCTAAAATTTTGATCTTTAGATTTAAAATGTTTGATAAATTTTAAACTAATTGCAATTTTAACATGGATAACAATGAAAAAATTATAAAGATTTTAAATTTTCAAGATATTCAAGGTCTTGAAAAGATTAAATGTTTATAAAATAATAAGGATCAAATATAAGACAAATTAAATACTCGTAATACTTTTTAAAGTAGACAAAGAATCTTATAAAAATTTTTGTTAAAGACAAAACTGATTTTTAAAAAAGCTGAATTATTAAAGTAAATATAAAAGAAAATAAATTTTTACGTAATCAATATTTTATTATAAATTAAACTTTATTAATAATATAATAATATACAAAGCAGTTTACATTTATGTGATTTAATAAATTTTTCAAAACTTTTAAACTAATATTATTAGGTTAAAATAGTTGTACTTGAATTTTTAGATTCTTAATTAAATTATATAATGAAAGTAAGTAAAAAGTAAAATTATCAAATTTATAAAAGTTTCTGTAATCCCATTCAAGATAAAGTATTAAAATGGCAGATTATGATAAAAAGTGAAATTCTCAATTTTAGAAATAAATTTTGGGTTGTTCTTGATCAATTCATAAATATTATATATAAATTTAAAATCATATAATGTCATTTTACTATTAACAATTATTTTAAAAATAATTATTGAAACAAAGTTTAAGATAAATAATTTAATTAAGATATGACAGATAAAGTGTCTTAGTTTTATTGAATTCTAAAATTTTTCATCTTATAATACTAACAATGCAAGTTATATTATTCTCACATTTATTAAATTTAAATGGTATATAATGTTAATCTCTATGCCTTTTTGGTAATGAGTTAAGTTGAATATGTTGAATTTATGAGATATAGTGACTATGATGTATTAATCTTTGAAATTGTTTCCTTTTTTATAGATTTGAAATTACAGGTAAAGGATATGGTAAGGAATCCCATATTTTATGTATTTTCTTTATTGTTGAGATAAAAAATAATGGAGATGGAAGGACATTATTTTGAAAATCTTGCTAAAAATTACTATTACTTGATAAAAGAGATGATAATTCAAAATTGATGAAGTTTGTGTATTATTAAATTGAAAGATAGTAGGTTGTATTATTAAAGTCAAGTAGAATACAACATAATCAGTTTTGGTAAATTACAATTTAAAGAATTTCTTTTCTTTTAATAAGATTGTAAATTTGATGTTTACTTTATAAAAGAATTAATCCAAATCCAATTTATAAGTATTTAATGCATTAATAAAATATGAATAATTAAATAAGAATGTCATTGATAAAAAGTCAATTCTATCTATTCCAAATTTTATATTTTAAAATAGAGAAGGGATCTTTCCATAAAATTGGAATTGTTAAACAATATCATAATCTATTTGCTAATATATAAGAATATAATGTTGAATAATCATCATGAAAGTAGTATAAAATTTTATTTGTTAATCTGAAAATTATTTTGAACATGAAAGCATGACATAATTACTTCCTTTCTATTTTTTTTTTCTTCCAAATATGGGATGGATGGTATGCTATTAAAATTGAGGTACGAGACATAGTAAATCGTACCACCCATATGTATGTTGTGCTGATCAAGAAAAAAAAACCTGCATTTTATACATGATATCCAACCGGTTTCGACGAATTCGGATACAATGACATATGATAACATCCTAGATAACATCATGACAAATTATTCACCAAAATTGTAATATCCGAGTCTGTTTGCGTTATTGGCAAAATATTTTCTATAATGGGATTGTTCACAATTATCTTTATAAAAAAAAAATGCACACCCAGATAATTTTGTACAACGCGCACCAATTGAAAATTGTTTTTACTGGTTGCATAAATTACACGACAATCACAATCATATGCATATTTCTGCTAAGGATGTTAAATGAATACTTGTAAATTACAATGAATTACTCGGATTAGTTCATAAATAATACATTTTTAAACAAAAATGTAGAATCTTTTGACGTGACTTTACAGAATTTTGCAGGTTATTTAACACACATCATGTCATGCAGACTTTAAAACACTGGAATTTGACATCATCCTAAAACTGAATAATTCATATCATCGCAATTTTCGAAAAAATGTTTAGCAAATTTCAAAAAATAATTTTTTTTTTTCTTTTTAAAAATTAATTATGTATTATAATTTTTATTCTAACTAATTAATAAAATATATTACAAAAAATAAAAATGATATATAATTTATAAAAACTATTTTAATATGAGATGATTTTTTTTTTTTGTTCATATTCGTTTAAATTGTATCTCGACATCTAAATTTTTCGGTTTTAATAAAAAGTTTGAATCTAAACAGAATTTTTCTTTATGTATACTGTCGTCTGGGAGAGTCCATTCATATTTAAGAACTAAAATTAAAAATATAAAGATTGTGAATATATATACATACATACTAATTAAAGGAGATCCTATTACTTACGTATCATTGACAATAAAACCCTTTGTTCCATCATAGAGAAATTCTGACCGGCACTAAAATAATTTAAATGAATCATAATTAAATTATGTTCAACCTAACTAGAGACATAAGAAAGATGTTTTATAAAAAAATCGTACCAATTTCTTGGACCGGCGCTGAAAGGAATGAAAGAATAAGGATGTCGTTTTTCACCGTTTAAAAACCTTTCGGGATCAAATTGATTTGGATTTTCCCAAATTTTTGGATCATGATGAACATGCCAAACGTTTACGCAAGTATAAGATTCCGGGGGGATCATGTACGGACCGACTTGAACATAATCATTAGGTTGACGTGGAATTAGAATCGCCAATGGAGGATATGTACGTAAAGACTCCTTTATAACCGCGTTAATATATTTGAATTCCTAAAAATGTAATTTGTAAGGTTTATTTAGTGTCTTAACAATCTTTTTTTATACAAATAGTACAAAAGAAGTTATTTTAATTTACCTTTACTTGTTCTGATGTTGGGATTTTTAAGTCATTTCCGAGAACTCTGATCACTTCTTCTCTGGCCTTTTTTTGCATTTCCTAAAAAAGAACAGGAGAACGTAAATTTGGTTGCGATCAACAGCAAAATATTCATCATTTATTTACTTACCGGATATTTAGCGAGATGAAAAATAGCAACGCTCATATTTAATGAAGTAGCTAAGAATATCAATAATAACCGTTTTAACAAAATGTAAAAGAAAGAAATAATTCTTTTTACGACATAAAAAAAATAATAATACTCACTATCATGACCAGCAATGAATAAATTCACCAAATTATCTCTTAATTCACGAGAATCGATCTTAATACCTTCTTTCTCACCAAGTTCTAACATACTGGATAATAAATTATTATCCGTAGTATCACTTTTTTCTTTATCTTGATAATTTAATTCCTTTCTTCTTTGTGCGATGAGATTTAAGATAAAATTATCAAATACATTCATGTTCTCCTGATATTTCTTATTTGATTCGAGTGGTAAGTAATTCATAATAGGAAATAGGATGTGCAACCAATTTTCTGTTTGTTCCATTACATATTTATATGATTTGATGATATCAGGTGTCTCAAAGGAGTTCAATCCCTAAAAAAAAAAAAATTGTATTGTTATTGATCGAAATAAATGAAATAAATAAATAAATAAATAAATAAGTTGTAATTAAAATTTCTATATATGGACTTACACCAAATTCATAAGCGAATGCAACTTGGCCTAATATTTCGATGGTTGTACGTTGCATCATGTCGTAAATATTTATCGGTTTGTTCAAATTATAATCCATCAAATTGAATAATTTGAACGCATTTTTGCCAACGACATCATGTGATAAAGCTCGATTGAACGCCGCATTATTTAGTTTTCGTTGTATGCGCCATGACTATCAATATTTGCAAAGAGAGAAGATAGTTAGTTCAAGTACATCGTGAAATCCAAACTAAAATTGAAACTTTATCTTGCTTTCTTTACTTACATGACTGTTTGAAAAAAGGATTCCGTTTCCGTAAAAGCTCTTAACTCTATATCCTAAGCCATGTTTCATTTTAGGAAGGGCATCCTCTACATTTTGAGACGACGAATGCACGTTTAAAGTTTAATAAACGAAAAACATAAAGCACATATAAGTGTACAAATGTTCATATATATATATACCTGATTTTGTTAAGAATTGTTTGATATATTCAACATCTTGAAGATAAAAAAAGGCTATGGTTCCAGCGTTTGCCTGACATGAATTACAAAACAAACGTTAAGTGACAAAGAATTCTACGAGACCACGAGACCGTAATAGTAGTGTATTTATTTATTATACATACCTTGATAATCCCCTTATCAGAAACTTTAGATATTATTTCTTGAATTTCATCCTGTGGTTTTCCTGTGAGCATTGCCCATATGAATTCGAGTGAAGGTATCGAAGGTATATTATCAAAACCATTTGGGTTCTTTGGTGGCGAAAATAATTTTTTTACGATGTGATATGCAACCACCAACAAGCTAACATATAATAGAAATATCATTTTGAAAAGAAAAAATTTTTTTTTTTAAAATGTTTTTTTTAAAATGTTTTTTTTTTTTATTTTTATTTTTTTAAAAATTTTTTAAGTTCAGGATGATTTCTTTTTAAAGGAAAAATTTGATAAGACAACACGATTTACATAATGAATGGAGGTTGATACGGATTCGAGATTCATGACTTTGTGCAATATTTTAGAAAAGTACACAGAAATGAGGTTTTAGAATGATTGTTTAATTCCCCCGATTCCATTCTAGATAATGGACGAGTGACTAAACTTATTTAGACAATGTAAGAAATGAAATGTAATATTAATTTCGGAAAAAGGATAATACATATATATTAATGGATAAAAATAGATGAGTGCTCCTTTAACCGGGAACCAACAATAAAGTTGTGAAATTGGATCGATTCCGTCCAAAATACTTGATTAATGTCCGACATGAGCAACAATATAATAAATATTTATTTTTGCATCACAATAATAAACACATTTTTTGTGTTGGTTAATCTATTTAATTTAAGGACAATAGTATCTGACCTTAAAAGGGTTAAATGGCTAACACATTTCAAATAGATAATCTTTGAACAACAATGATTTACCCAAGCAATCGATAGTTGGATATTCTTTAATTTAGACTTAACATAATAAATTTCTTTTTTATATTAAAAAATGATTTTTTTTTATTTCCCTTACTTCATTCCATATCTTTTTTTTGAAATTTTTTTTTTTTTAAAAAAAAGATTTTTTTAATCGTGAATGGTGATTTCGAATAAAAAAAAAAGAAAAAAAATAATAAATAAATAAATAAATAAACATTATGTGCATTTGTGAGACGATTTAATTTTAGAGTTCAGGGAACATGTACCGAATTTCTAATGATATCATTAGACAATACCTTTAAAATTTTCGAAAAAAAAAAATAATATGAATGAACATATTTTGGTAATGTGTTTCAGAGTTTTTTTTTTACATTTTAAAAAAAATAATTTATATTAAATAGAAAGAAAAAAATAAATGGTATTCATTTGTAATTCGGAATCATATGTTCTCTATTTTATATTGAATAATGTCGATCATTTTCGTTTTTTTAACTATAAATGTTATTCCCCAAAAATTGATGTAGTTTTTTTTTTTTTTGTATAAAAGACTAATTTGGAAGTGTTAGGGAATTTTCTTATAGACTAACCATTTTTCTGAAGTTGACGTAACGTATCACAAATTAAATGTGAACTTTCGGTCTCATAATAATTTGAAAAAAAAAACTTTTTAATATAAAACTTGAAAACTCGTGTTATAAACATGTCATTTCAACCAGATTCGGTGATTAAAAGATGAGATGACTATTTTCATTTGATTTTATAATAAATATATATCTTTTTCTCACTCCCTGAAACATGTTCATTTTATTAATTTTTTAAAGTTTTAGCGTTTTTGAATGCTCCTGCATTTCTAGTACATGGGCAGATTCTTCGAGATTTAATTGTAATCGTGTACCACTCGGTATTATCCCTATTATTTCCCCAATTAAATTCAATTACTATGTAATGGGATTAAAGTGTTTCCCGATTACACCAACCTAAGAACGACTAAAGAAGAATATCCTTTTAGATTATCGATTTTACTCGATTTCGTTAGGATTATAAAACAATCGTTAAAAGATCACCGCGCAACATAATCCAAAAGTTGGAAACCCGACCCAAATTAATAAAATATACATTTCTTTTAAATTAAGATTGAATGACATTCCCGGATCCCTATTTAACCGTCCGATTAATTTTCTTTTACTTTTAATTGTACCACCATAAATAAAGTTTTTGTCCCGGTACTTTTCTTTTATGGAACAAAGAATCACTCCTTTAATGATTTCCTGAGATGAATTAACAAAGAAGAAAGTTTGCATATATATCATACCATGAGATATCTTTTTGGACATCGACGGGTATATGATAAAATAATCATGCAATTTTTCTTATTTTATTTTACTTTTTTTTTTTTAAGAAAAAAGAAAAAAAATTAGGTGAAAGATTGATTATCGTAACATTCAATTTCTATGCACCCTAAATAGGTGTCATTGGTTTCGTTTAATTGGATAAGTTACATAAAGATAAGCCTCCCCACGAATGAAAATTCTGCTTTAAATAATTTTTTTTATTTATGACGATCCCTTAAATGGTAAATTTATTTGTGAAATTCGTTCCAGTATCAAATTTATTTCAGCATACGGTGATCATACAACAGCAAAAAGATGAAATGGAACTCATCATCTATCTTATCGATTCACATCTAATGTAAAGTGGTTTGTTTCATTCATTCATGTCGTCTCTGGGGATTTGATGATCAACGAGAAGAGTAATACATTCGATTTCTTACTAAAAAATAATTGTCCTTGGCATAATATGTGCGGAAATAATCTTGGACTTGTCCGGACATGTCCTTGCCCGTCTAATACCAGACGAACAATGTCCGTTGTATATCATTGAGGTTTGCATAATATTTTGGTGTTCTATGATTATCTTGACCGAGATGCAATCAAATAATGGTGATTTTATCTTATATTTTATCTTTAGGATCAATGGGGTATTATAAGATTGTTTTGAAAGAATTTTCTGATGATGTTTCATATATACAATATTTATTATTTTTTTTTCAAGTTTAGATCTGCAAATTTCGTGCCGCATTTAGCCTGAATACCAAATTTGGATAATCTCATATTGGGGATTTTTAATAGAGCTGATCGGGTATTTGTTTTTTTATCTTAATTCATCTAGTTTTTTAAAATATGAGATCTCTCCCATTGCGAAGATTCTCGGATCAGTTGTTCCGGTACTGCGCCATATTCAGAAAATTGGTATAAATGGTTCCAGGAGGTCATTTTCCTGGTACATTTCCTAAAACAGGAATCCATCTTCCGATAACGCGTTACAAAAAAAAAAAAACAAATTTTCCTTTATCTTTACGAATTAGCCACACGTACCACGGGTACGTAACCATCAACGATAAAGCGACAGTAAGATAACATATGCCTCTTACTTAATATCTAATCTCCTGGTTATTTTCCTGGTGCTTCTTTTGAATATGCATGTTTCGACCATTTCAAATATCAGAATCCATTTTCATTTAGATATTTATCATACGAGGATGAAATATTTTTAGTCATTTTTCATTATAGTCAGCATCAGACTTATGACCCAAATGACTAGAAATCAAAAGTTATTAATAATTCAAAGTCATTTGCGACGGAAAAAGGGTTTCCATCTTTGAATTTATATGCAAAGAACCTACGTTATATATTCGGTTCATAGTCCAAAATTATAAATAGATGTATGTAAGGAGCAATATGTTTATTAACACGCGCAAACAATTACGTTTGCATTATATGCATCCTTATATATATATATATAGATTTAAGGCCAAGAGAAGGTAAAAAAAGTAATGACAAAAAAAAAAATTTATTTTTGATTATTTTTTTTTTCTTTATTCGACAATATTGATGAAAAAGAGATATTATTCGAAAAATTCGAACATGAGCTCTACTAGAAGATAATATTTCTACAAATTAGGTATTACTGAAAAAAAAAAAAATTCTCCTTCAAGCTCTTTTAAAATATAAAATATAGTATATAACATGATATTCTATCCTTCCTAATTTTAAAATTATGTAAAATCTTTTTTTTTATAACGTGTGTGTGTATATATATAAAAGTGCTATTAAAACAACTCACTGAATTACTATACAATTTACAATTCTCAATCAAAAAAAAGATAAATAATTTGATAAATCTCTTTTATGACCACTTGTACATTATTTGCAAATACTGACGATAGATATTATAAAATTCGTCTGAATACGTCCATGTCAACGTTATTCCTAGAGGGAAGGAAGGAAGGAAAAAAAAATAATAATAAATTTATAAGTAAATCTTTCAAATATGATTTTATTCAAAATAAAAAAAAAGAAGGGAAAAAAATTTTTTTTTTTACTCGACCCATACTTCTTATAACCTGACCAAATTTCTGAAGAGCGGAAGCAAGACTCCACCTTCCCAGCACAACGACGGATCCTTGTTCAATTCCCCAATCAATAATTTTTTGACATTCCAATAAAGTTTGTTGATCAGAGGATTGAAATTGGTGGATTTTTAAAAATTCTTCAATTGTACTAGTATCCCAAAAATTAGGACTATCTAAAAAAGCTTGCCAATCAGGTTGAATAATAAGTTCACCGTACTCATTTTTATTATCACCAATTATAGCGAGCAATCGTAATTTTGGGAAATGAGATTTGGTTAAGCCTTCAAACATATTATCCCCAAATCCCATGCAATCCTTAAATTTTAATTTTCGTAAATTTTTACATGCGGAAAGGTTTTCCCAAGATAAATCCTCACAATTTCTAAAGTCCACCATCCAAAAATAAATCGAACAAAGGCTTTTCGATTGCGTTGATAAAGAGGAGAAGATTGAACTTGGTAAAACGTTGGCAACCTTGAAAGATTTTAAATGATTTTGCTTGTTCACGAATTCTCTTAAAGATTCACATTCTTCGAAATAATTTGGTGGTGAATTTTGAAGGTACACGAATAGTTTATCCTACAAAAAAAAAAAAAAAAGTGATTTACTGGTTAAGGAAGAAGACAGAGTACAGTCACGTGAGCAAGCGACGAAAAAGCAGGGTGAAATTTTGCGCGCGATATTTACCAAATTTTTACAAGAATCTTTCAGTTCCGTCAAGACCCGATCCTTGACGAATTCACCTTGTATCTTCAGCTTTCTTACGGGTTCCAACAAATTTTTAAATTCTCGTTCCATTAACCTTTTATACCTATAATCGGTGCCTTTCCGCGAAAGCCACTCACCAAGCACCAAATGTAATAGTATGACAGACCTCGTGAGAAACATTTTAAATAGTGCCCTTATCATCAAGGATATCGAATTATAAGGGGCATTTTCTAATTCGCTACACCAAACGTCAACGGATTGACAAAACCTGTCATAATCTAATCTTTTCAACATTGACGCATAATCAAAAACGGGTCTTGCATAACTCTTTCTGTGTAAAACTAGTCCTTCCTCCTCAAGGTATTCATACTCTTCGTAACCGAAACATGAAATGTACGTATCAATTAATTTTGCATTTCCATTCTTAAAGTAATAAAACGCATTTCTCCATAAAAGGGGCACAGCAGCTCTACACCACGAACGATTTACCAATACACAAGAATGTAAATAACGTCTTGTATTATAATCATAATTATTTGAATTTTTACCGGATTTCCGAATAAATGTAAAAATTATTCGTAAAACATCTAATGGTAACCTTGATGCAACCGATGCCATAATTTGA
The DNA here is from genome assembly GCA_946474995.1 of Funneliformis geosporum. NCBI lineage: Eukaryota > Fungi > Glomeromycota > Glomeromycetes > Glomerales > Glomeraceae > Funneliformis > Funneliformis geosporum. Next base: position 22,099 of record CAMKVN010000103.1, read on the forward strand.
TTGGCTAATAACGGGTTGGGCGTATTATTATAAGGTTCGATAATTTTTTTTTTTTTTTTTTTGGAGAAAGAGGGGTAATTAATTTGAAATTTGCTCAAGTTGTATTTATAAGGGACGAAAATCAAATGTGTAACTATACATGGATGACGCTCAAATATAAATTTACAATTTGATTGGATCAATTTTGAAGTATCGTGGTCAGACAATATTAATCATCGAATCATGTGAGATGTATTTGGTGCTTTTGCTTCGCCAAAGAAGCGCATTTGTCACCAGCTTAAACATCACAAGGTTGGAATTCAAAAGAACTTTTCGTGTTTTGATAGTGCTTTATTTGCCATTCAAACGAATGATCTGCTTGAATCATAATTTCCAACTTTCTCGTTATTCTCATTTCTTCTCGATAATCTTTCTTGTGATAATGACCACCTAAATGTTGTATGCTCTTTGAACTCTTTGAATATGGGTCAACATTATTTAGTCCGCGGAAATTGGCGAATCAAAAAAAAAAAGAACCGCACGTGAACACCCTAATTTGCATTTTTTAATAATAAAAATGTTTAAGATGTAAAGGAATAACTAAATAAAGGAACTGGGCTGTGCACATGCATAAAATTTTTTGTTTTTTATTTTATTTCTTTTTACCAATGAATTGAAGAAATTCCAAGCAAGAAAATTATGAAGTCGGAAAATTCGATTTGAAAAACCATCCATTTTTTTTCTTTTCAACCAAGTATCCCTTTTTTAACCTTTTATTTTTGTTAATTTGACGAGATTTTCAACTTGAATTTTTTTTTTCGATCACAGCTCACCATAAGAGATTCCTTGTTCTTTTTTGTATTAATGATTGTGGCGTAGAATTCAAGGTAAATTTCACTTTAATTACTTGCCGGTTCACAAGATATGTGTGTGATTGTTTCTTTTTAAAAATGCGAAATTTTTTTTTGATGAACGTGCAAGTAAAAAATTACCGTCTAATTTGGTATAATATAAAAGCCACTCTGCCACAAAAATGAATTTCCGACTTTTCAGATTTCTCTATCAATTTGTGTATTTTTGAATAAAATAATTAGTATTCATTTTTTTTTTTTTTTTTTTTTTTTTTTAAAAAAAAAAAAACTAGTATTTTATTCAAAAAGTAATGAATTAATTGAGCTATGGAAAATTAAAACGGGAATTTGTATGTGTACACAAAAAAAAAAAAAAAAAATTGATTCAACTTTAATCTTTTCCTGACTAAACATGTCCGAAAAAGAAGGAAACAAATCTTTTGCTAAAGATGATAAGCACGATCCTCCCGAATGGGATTTTCCAAAATATACCCAAACAGTGATGACATACCCACCACGTACCCAAATATTTCCTGAAAATGAAAAGAGACGAATTCAATATTCTTCCACATCATCATCACATCCTTTTAACAGGAAACAAATGTATCTACCATCATCTTATATTAACATAGATATTGAGAATGATAGGATTCCTATGGTGGATATTGATGATTATGAGAAGGATCTAGGTGATGATAAAATCAAGAAATTCGGACCTTTAATAATGTGGATTATCAACGCTTTGTGTAATTTTATTATGTTATTCGGGTGCGGTCTTTTATTATATTTTTACTATAAGGTGAGTTGTGCTTTAATAATGATTGATGCATGCATGGATCACTTCTGCTTGATTAATTTGTGTACGATGACTTCATATTTCAGAGCTCAGTGCAAAGTAGTTATGTGACATTGGCAAAGGCTTACATAATAGTGTTTTTTGTAATAGAAATAATAGTTCGTACAATAAATCTATTGCAAATGAAATATTATGATTTAAATTTCGTATTTTATAACGGTCTAGGAGTTCTGTGCTGTAAGTGTGTCTCTTACGTTTCATCAATTTTACGCGTTAGACGGCGCTAACCAAACCGTTTCTTCTCTTGCACTCTTTTGAACATCAGTTAAGAAGGAGTCTTATTTGGCATTTAGCACAGAATGGATCGAAGTATCACAAATAATTAGGTTGGCAGATACGGCAGACAATACATGTTTCATTATTCCGTCATTATTTTTACTTCATTTAATAACGTATTACATGGTATACAAAGATGATCCAATAAGTGTTGCGGTTGATAACACTTGTAAAATCATGGAAATATTTTTATCCTTCCCTGCGATCATCTTGGTCATAACAAGAATTTGGTTTGTTATTAAAACGATAGATTATGCGAGAAATGTTGACGACGATGATGATGATGATAATGATGACGATTTTTGTTGCTGTTGCGAGGGCATACGAGGCAATAGCAATTGCCATGGCTGCTATTACTTTGATACTTCGTTTTATACTTGTGATTTTTGTGGATATTGGGGAGATTGCTGTGATAGTTTTTGCGGATTTTTGGGAGACTGCTGTAATAATTCGTGTGGATTTTTGGGAAACGATTGTAATAATTCGTGTGGATTTTTGGGAGACTGCTGTAATAATTTGTGTGGATTTTGGGGAGATTGCTGTGATAGTTTTAGTGGATTCTTTAATGGATAATATTTAGGAGTTAGTTGCGTTAATTCATGTTTTAAATTTTTTGCGAGATTTAGTAAATTATATATATTAAACAATATTTTTTAATTTTTTTTTTTAATAATACATAAAATCAAATCCACTTTCGAATTGTTGATTCCGATGATACATGAAGAAAAAAAAAGCCAATTAAGATGGTGTATGCCAGAAAATTAAATACTTACGATTTTTTATATTATCAATTTCATTCTAATAAAAGATTTGGATTATAATCATCAGCAAAAGGCTTTAATATATTCCAATTTTTCAAATAACGAAAGCAAAGAGATAAAAAAAAAAATAAAAAAGTTCTTTTAAATGTTAGTAATTGATTGTTGTCGTTGTGTGATTCAATCAGATTTCTAATCTCGTCTGGATAATATAAAAACGTGTCCAAATTTAAATATGTTATCAGGTAGTATATAAATAAAATTAAAATTAAAAAAAGTCGTTTGTTTACCTGTAACAGACGAAGCAACAAATATTCAAGCAACCAGCCGTACAAAAATTAAAACAATCTCTAAAATTACTATTTCTTAACGTACAACCGCATTCCCTTTCGTTACAACAACCACCTGAACAAAACTTTGGTTCAACAAATCCAGCTGAATTTTCATGATTGACTTCTCTCGTATTATTCGTAAATTGATTATCTTGTTCCATGTTTAATGAACTTGTACCATCTTGCTGTGGTTGTTGATGTTGCTGTTGTGGCTGTTGAGGTGTTGTGTGAGTTGATGGGGATGCATCATTATTAGTGCTGAAAATGGCGTGAGATTTGATATATTTCCTGTTCCTACTAGTCAGATTTTGAACTAATCATAATAACGAATAATAAATTAATTGAAATGATCTTTATAAAGGTTTTTTTTTTGTCATACCTTTCAAAAAACCTTTTCTTACCAAATATTGTAAAGATTCCAAAGGTTAATGAAAATATTATTAAACAGGTAGCAAGATATTTCATAGGGATAATGAATTTATTTTCCACTTCGAATGGATCCTAAAAAAAAATATTTAGATATTAAAATAAAAATGAAAATGAAAAAAGAAAGCAGAAAGCAGGAAAAAAAAGGGTTTTGAACTTACCAAATAACAAAATGAACCTAATAAAATACCAGATAAAATTAAATATCTCCATATGCTGTTAATTTTTCCAGATGAATAAAATATAAATGGTGATAAGTATACATTCCAATTAAGAATGGAATTGTTGTTAAATCCTTCGTGATGTCTCTTTGGTTCAGAAATTGTCATTGATAACGGTTCGTAAATATAATGGTTCGTGTAAAGATCATGCTTATCTGATGTTGATAAAGGCAATGAATAGGTTGAAGAAGAAGGTAAAGATAGCGAGGTAGTCGATGAATTCGCAGATGATGATGTTGAAGAAAAGGATTTTAATGATTCTTCATACAATTGGAATTTATTTGAATTGTCAAATACATCAATAGAATAATAATCATTATTTTTTGTTGGTAAAGTAAAAGAAGAGTTATTAATTAATGAATTTGTTTTATTTAAATAATCATCTTTATCATGAATATTCGACGAAAGATTATTTGCATAAGAAATTGTTGACGATAAACCGTTTATGGGATATTCTTTCATTGTTGTTAATTTTAATTTTTTAATTGAAAAGAAATGATAATGAGGAAAGAATGCTGAAAAAAAATTGAGCTTTCTGTGTTACTTTACTTGTTACTTTTATTGCGTGCTAGCTAATCCCAGTTAAAAGTAAAAGCACGCCCAAATCTAAATGGGAAAATCTCTTACATAACCTTACATAAACTTACTTCTGTGGTATCATTTAAAAAGTAATGAAAGATCTCAGTGTTTAAAATGTCACGATTTCTTTTTTTTTTATGTGATTTGTAACTTCCAGTAATTCGATTTTGCTAAAACCTTGAGGTTATACATTACGTTCTCTGAGTCATAAAAGAAGCTTAATCATATACCAAATTTCAGATTCCGATAAAATATTTCAATTATAAATTATTTATTCTAATTAAAATAACTATCGACATTCATTAATATAATATATTAAGATTGCTAATTTTAAAATAACTGTTGTTGAATTACGTTGATTTAGCAAAATTTATCTGATCTAGTAATTTTTTCAGAGCAAAATCATATTGTCACTTTTATTTGTCACATGGATAATTTCTATGCCGGCCAATGTCACGTGGGGTGATGATTTTGTGGTTAAATCGGTTCGAAACATATTAACCCGTGTTCATGTCATTGACCTGCTGTTTAATTAAATAATTAATCTAATTCTTTAAGCAATTGTATATTTAGCACCTCCTCTATAAAGATGTTATTTAAAGGGATGAAACGACGAATTTCCAATATGATTAATATTCGGTTTGTTTAGTGTTTTAGCTCAAGATGTCCCAATTCTTTTTAATATCTCTTATTTGGTTTTTTTCAGAATCCTATTTCGTTTTGAATTCCGCTTTTAATAACACATGGTTAGTGTTTAACTAAATTTTGGATGAGATGTTTAGTAACGTTTGCATTTATTGGGAACATTCCATATGGTTATTTTTACCACATTTTATATATGAAGTTATAGCTTTTATCCTTCAAATAATTAGCAGTGTTATTCAGTAGATAATCTTTTTAACTAACGTTGATAAAATTCTTGCATAACTAATCTTTTTTTATTTTCTTGTTAAACAAAAATTTAGCAATAAAAGAAAGTGATAAAAAAGTTTTTGAGGGAATATAATACAGTATACAAATTTCTGAATACATCGTGAATAGATTCTTTGATAATTATTTTGATGAAATTAGTGATACATGTACTAGCCGTTCGATTCAAAGTCGACCCTGTTGTTCCGAATTTGATATTTTATCAAAAATTCTCAATTAAATACAAATTTCAAATTTTTTAACCGAATGGAATTCTGATAACTTTATTTCTGTAAAATTGTATACTTTTTGCAACATTAATTAAATTTTTAAATATTCAAGATGTTTATTAATTAAATTATGGTATGTTAATTCGACTCAGTCGAAAGGCTTAGTCGACTGAAAAGGATCTAACGACGACTTCAGAATTTGTCACATTACCTATGATAAGCATGACGCGATGGGATTTTGTTACAAACGTTTTAACTATGAACCATCTTTTAAAATTTTTTTTTTTTTTAGTGTATTCTTCTTACATTGTAAAGTAATCATTATATTATAAATTATTAAAGTAAATTAATTGTTGTATTAAATTATTTTGGAATATTTAGTAAATAACTATCAAGAAAAAGTGAGTATTCCTTTAAAAAAAAAATGATTAATTCATCATCAAATTAGTAAAACTAACAATTAAACTGATTGCAACACCAAATAATTTATTATCTAGAACATTTCCCATAGACAAACTAGCACCATCATCACTTGGTTTATAAACTTTATCAACAACGACTACAGTTTGACGAGGGATAAAAGTACTTGTAACCACCGTATTTCCTAAAGAATCACTCGTGGTAAATAACGAATTTGATTCCGATATTACAGAAAGGGATCCTGACCCTGATGGTGGGAGACTTTTTGGAACGGGAGCGATGGTTGGGATGATTGGTTCGATTATAAATGAGGTTGGTGTTGTTGGTGTTGGTGCAATAGATGAAAACCTATTGGTTGGAATTGCTGGTGCTGATGGTGGTAAAAGCTGTGATTCAACAGGAGTTGCATTATTTATGATTGTAATTATCATATAGAGTAAAATCAAATTCCGTAGAGTCTTGTGTAAAAACATCTTCGATTGATGAAATTTTTTTTAAAAAAAGCTTCAAGCCAAAATATATTTTATTTATTTTATTTTTAAAAAAAAGAATCAAAAACAAAAAAGAAAAAAAAAAGGTGAGGAATTCTTTTTATAAGAATAACGTAAAAAAAAATATATTCACTTCTTGACTCTTTATAATACTTTTTTTTTTTTTTCCTTTGACCTCAATTCCTTTGGAATTGCCCCTGAATTTCAAGAAAGTTATTCTAAATATATTCGATTCGGTATTATTAATTCATGTGAATACAACTTGATATACACTTAAACAAAAAAAAAAAGGTTAGCCTTTTTCAAGTCACATGATTTATATAGTATAGCTACGCCACAATTTTAAATTTTTCCTTTTTTTGGTTTCGTTTTGATTTTCCTTACTTGATTTACCTGTCTTTTTGAATTTTAAAATGCTATTAATTTTTTTATTTTTCTACAATTCTAATCCTAATCAAAATTTTTTGAAATTTTCATTTTAATAATATTACTCAAGTGAGAAATCTTTAAATTAAATAAAATAATTATCAACAATTTCTAATTTAAAATTACAATACTATACAATCTAACCATAAAAATATAATGCTTTTACAGCGATTTCACCCTACATGTAAGGCAAAGAAAATGTCAATAATATAATCTTCCTGCAATTAGAATAAACTATATAAACAATACATACAATAGCAACGAAGACAGCGACAACGATCAACCAGATAATAATCCACGTAATTCTCGTCATATTCGAGTTGCCAATATCCTCACGCAACATATCTAATAAATCACTAATGACACTACATCGTTCATTTAAAAGGTCCACGCGTTGAGGTATTTCGAGATAAGCTAATTTTTTTTAAAAAAAAAATATTGCAAGCATTATTAAATTTTTTATAGAAACCAAAATTTAAATTAAAAAAAAAAATTAATAAATACATCTAATAGCATTATATAATGGTTGTAAGGATGGTTCTGACCAAAAAATTTCCGGTGTATCTAATAATAAATGATTTTTTTGTTTGATTAATAAGCTAAAATACGCTAATGAATTTTACGCATTTTGAACTTGGGTGAATGAAAGATTTACCTAACACGTTAGATACTAGATTTACATTCATACGCAGCTTGAACATTTCTCCACTCAATTTTGTAACCTGAACTCGATTTCTAATTATCAAAAGAGAAACCATTTTTAGTTTCTTCATTAACAATGCTCATAAAACTAAGATGAATAATATTCGAGACTTACAAATTTAATCTTCCGGTTTGTGCCAACATCTTTGGTATATGCCGTGTCCTCTCGATCGTATTCTCCATTTGCCATTCATATAATGTCAGCTTTGTACTTTGACTTATTGCATGGCTAATCGTTAATTTGATCATATGATTATCAGTCTTTAACGTTATCATATCATTAAAAATCCTGGGCTGTCTATTGGATTCAATATCATACTGAAAATGAAATGTTTCAACTTCGATGTCGTCCTTTTTTGTAGGACGTGCTGAAATCCTAAATTCATCAATATCATGAAGTAACAAATGCTCCTGTTCTTCCGTGAAGTTCCAAATTACTACAACTCCATAATCAAAGTAAAATACTTCACCAATATTAGTTAGAGGAGCTGCTTGTTTCGTTGTAGATGAGCTTGCTTCTCCCTCTTCAACTGTAAAATAATGGGATATATCATTGATATTTTCATAATTCTCAATCTGCCTATCCATAAACGTGTATCCATTCGGGGACTTTATAGCAGATGATGATGCGATTTTACTATTTCTTCCAGAAACTAAAGGAAAATGATATGGTGCATATAAACATTCATCATATAACCTATATTACGAATCATAAAATCATCAGATGGTATTATTGAATAAAATCAAAGATTATTATTATATATCATTAAAATACTTTGGATGAACATTATGTCTTTTTTTAAGGAAATCTATTAATAGTCCAAGATAAAAGCCTTCTGCAGTGCAATATGCTGTTACTCTTTAGAAAAAAATAAAATAAAATAATAATAATAACATTCATGGATCAAAAATTCCTAGAACAAAATAAAGTTCAATTAAAAAAATAGACAACGATATGATATATGTAAATTACTTTACTACCTAGGATAATGTTTATTGTCCCTAACTTCCTTCGACATTCTTTCAGCGTTTGTACTATCCCATGCTGCTGGAACAGGAATTATTGGAGTTACCGGTGTCTCGGCATCATCAGAAGTCTCTTCAATAATGAGAGTTGGTATAGAAGCTTCTTCAGGTAATAAAACCAATTTCTGCGATGTTTTTGTCGTTCGCAAAGGTGTCGTAGGTTTCGTACGATTACCGGAATTTGACGATTGAGCTGGAACTGCTGGAATTAATAAAGGGTATGGTGGTTTTTTTGCTCTTATTTGTGGCGAACTAGTGGAGCCTATCGTTTCTGGATGAACTTTGACTAGACGAGTCGAATCGTTCTTGGAAGGGTTGCTCGGTGTAAGTTCAAACGATGTTCCAGAGTGCAAGTCGGACATTTTTTTGTTTCCCCAACTATAAAATAACTACTTTACTTTATAAATGATAATCAAAATGATATCATTGGATACAGAAATCAGATAGGCCTGTCGATCTTTACTGATAATTGATGAAATATGCAATATCAGTCAGCCTCAAATAGATGATAAATAATCTAAAATTAAATATCTTGAACATTTACTTTTACAACTGTTCTTTTATTTTTTTCCAATCTAATAATGTCCATTATTCGGCAAGAACTAGTACAGTCAGCGGTCAACTTTCTTAAGGATCCACAGGTTAAAAATTCTCCACTACAAAAACGGGTAGCTTTTTTAGAATCTAAAGGATTATCTTCAGAGGAAATTGAGGAAGCATTAAAGAAAGTAAAAGATGTTTCTCCGAGCGTTGTACCGCCATTACCACCTCCACCGTCCTCTCAAGGTTCTGGACAAGTGATGATAACGCAACCACCTCCAGTTCCAAGAATGGATTGGCGAGATTTCTTTATCGCTGCAGTTTTTGTTGGAGGCATTGGGTATGCAATAGTGGCAGTCACAAAGGTTACCCTTTATTTTTTATTCTTTTTATATTTTATATTTTTTTTTTTTTTGATTCTTTCAAGGAATTAATTGATCACGTAGCTCATTGACGAATGAATCTTTCACTATATAGAAGTATATATTGCCATTACTAAAAACACCTACAGCGAAAGAACTTGAAATGGATAAACAAGCACTTAATGATCAGTTCAATGCTGCTTCTGAGACACTTAATGATGTGAAGTCAGATACACAAATTGTTAAAAAAACTATCGAGGAACAAGTATATAAAGTAAAAGAATCATTAGAGACTCTAGATAAAATGATGAGTGATATTAAACAACAAGAAGTAAAACGAGATGCAGATTTAAAAATTTTAAAGGAAGATATGGATGCTATCCGAGAATTGATAACGAAGGTGCCATATTTATGAAATTGATTTAAATTATTGGTAAAATATGTTCGTTAACATATCTTTTTTATCGATTAGCTTCTTGAAAAGACCAAGGATACTCAAAACCAATCACTTTCAGAAGTACAACAAGAACTTAAATCGTTAAAATCTCTTCTACTCAATCGACGTTCTAACTCAACCGGATCACCTATAGCCGATGCATTATCCTCATCATCTTCAACAACAACGCCCTTTATTAATACGACGACGACATCACCTACAATTCCATCAGTTTCGTCGCCTTTTCCTGGAGTGGCGATAGGTCGACCATCAATTCCGTCCTGGCAAATGGGTATGAACAACACTTCCACCGCAATTAAGGTTCCAGTAGAACAAAATAATTCTACCTCAAGTGATCAAAATGGAACCAGTGCCGTCACAAGCAATGGCGCTGAAAACAATAATTTAACATAGTAAATTAAAAGTGTATATTGTATGTGAGATTTTTTTTTTGTTTATAAAAAAAAAAAAAATTAAAAAAATGGCCACATATATATACATGATATTTAGTATAGTAAGGATCGCAAAAAGGGTTGTCAACTTTTTTTCTTATTAAAATGAATATGTATCAAGGAATGATAATAGATAAACATTTTATTTTGATACTTTTTAATATATTCTTATTATTATTGTTTTGATTTTATATTTATGTTTGTTGTTTTTTTTTTATTGCAAAGTTGAGATAATTATTCTTAAATTTATCCTTCTTAAAAATTATTTAGGCGACCTATTTAGATATTTTGTTGTAAAGGGTCTTGCTGTACCACCAGATGATGATGACATTGAGTGAGGAGGATGCAGAATTGGCCAATTAATATTCGATCCAAACAAAAGGAAGTGCAACCAATTAAAGTGAATAAAGAGATGCCATAATTTGGAATCTTTACTTACAAGGATACAAAAACTATCCATCGAAAAGGAATCGAGGCCTTTCATTACCTTAGATGAAATCAAATTCGAAAGACATCGATGTCTTTAATTTATTATATTAAACTCACGTGTATTATTATTTATTGTAAATGATTGAAGAACATTTTTTGAATTTTAGATATAGAACATTTGGGGTATTCAGTCTGGAACTATATAAATCATATGATCTTGCATGTGATTTTCCCGGCTCACGTCCCCATTTTCATTTTTTTTTTATTTAATCATAATTTTAGTGGGGGGCAGGAGAATATATGGGAAATTAATACAAATAATATTCTCTAAAGTGCAAGCAAGCTTCGTGATTTGGTCTTCTATAGATAAAAGACTTACTTTTTCCTTAATTCTTAAATAAATAAAATAAAAAAAGCAATTTCATTGCCATTCAACATGATCTGATTACAAACCCCCCGGAATACAGTTTATATAAAGAAATTCTAAAGCATCTTTAGAATACAATCTAAAGTCATATATTTATTATTATTCTCATGTGTAAACTTATCAACGTTTGCCTTTTCATTTACTTTGTAACAATCATTCCAAAGAGAATTGTATGAGCATTGCATCCTTGCATCCTGTGTGGTAGTTTTCAAGTGAAACATAAAAGAACATTATCAACTGATCAACTAGTTGCAAGTCCATCAAATGCTTATTATTGAATTTGGCGCAGTATTGAGAAATATAACTTAATGCTTCAATCCCTTACAGAACTTAAAGGATTTCTTTTATTTGGACCAATTTCACACTTCTATTTTCTGTAATAAAAGTTAAAGTAGGTTGCGTTATTTTAACATCAATAAAGTATTTATTTTTTCGTGTTACTGTTATAAATTCATGAAAAATATTACTCATACTTAATTCGGTATAATACGTTAAGGAACGGTTGTGAAGAAAGATAAAGGTAAGAGTGAATCAGAAGTATTGATTTTATTTTTTTATCTCTGCTAATTATTGCTTTACTCGAGTACACTTTCTCTCTTGAAATATCCGCTACTTCAAAATTATTTTATTAATTAACTGGCACCAATTCCAATTTTATTTTTGCATGCTTATATGCGAATATAATTATATGCTATTAACCCATTTTTTTAAAATTTTTATTATAAACAAATATATTTGATTCTAGCAGAGAAATAATGTGTATAATAAAAAAAAAAAAAATACGGAAAATTTCTTTTACAAATGTATTAATGTTTTGCAGATGCGTAGTATAGTTGTAAATTCATCTTGCCAAATTTCATAAGTCAACTTCCATGTCTATATCAGAAATATTATAATTTGAGTATGAATCACATTCATCTAACATCATTAAATCATGCTCATTATCTAGAAAGAATGAATATGGAGCGTATGAGCAATTTTCCAGCTGTGTTCTAGCATTCTCAAGTTGCTCTTTATAAGTTAAGTTCTTTTCAATAAGATCGTTTACACTTTTGTAAGGACGGTTGTCATATATGGCCTTAGATAAAATTTCTCCAATCCCATTAATCGCTTCAGCGATTCGTTTGGGTTCTGCGGAATTGATATTGAGATTATTTATAATATCAAAAGTCAATCGTGAGGAAAACAAGGGGCCAAAATACTGCTTGAAGTTCTCCTTTGAAATAACCAGGCAGTTATTTGGTAAATCTTTGGGGTTCGCTTTGAATGGTCGCGATGTGAAGATGACAGTCACAATAATAGATTTCTTAAGAAATTTCTTCAAATCCCTATCTTTTGTATGTTTGAAAGCATTATTGTTCTTATTACATTCATCTTTTATATCATCTATAGTAAGTTCTTTCGAAGTAGTGTACCATTTTTGTTGGAACCCTATAATAAGATTTTTATTTTCAGGAACTGTTTTACGTACTAAAAAGACATCAGCAAATTTTGCCGAATGGCCATTTATAAAGACCAAGCCATCCAGCTTCATGACTTCGTTGTTTGAGCGGTTAATTGGAAGACCAGTTTTTGGAAATTGATTTTTTGCATCACATAAGTCAAGCTTTTCGAGCCTAATCCAAATGTTCAGAACAGAGTCTTTGCCGATTGCTCCGCGATAAAATTTCCTCAAAGGAATTTCTTTATAATGCTCTAGTTCAACCAATAGGTTATTGCGAAATATCTCATAGTTAGCTACAAAAATCTCCCAGGTATCCCAGGCCATCTTTGAGTCAGGCTGGAACGTTTTGTGTATAGTAGCAGGGATTATATTCAACCATGTATTGTATATGTAAATAAAGTAAAAAGGCATTTCAATCAAGTAATTAGGACCATCACTAGTTAGAATCAAAAATCCATCGCGCTCCATGTTTTCTATCGTCAAAACCATTGGCACCTTACTGATAATTGTATCAAGCTGAACTGGAATGGCTCCAATGCAATAGTACAAAAGCTGATAACTAGCTTTGTGGTTATTCCCAATAAACTTGTCTAATTTATACTTCTTTGTTAGGCTATTAATTATAGCATGGAACATATCGTTAAATAAAGTAAAATTTTTATCTTTCAGTTTTAGAAAGAATGATTCTCTTTTGTAACATTCTTCAAGAACAGTTTCCAATGCTCGTGGAAGTCCACCAGTATCGTACAAAAGCTGTAAAAATTTGGTGTTGGACATCCAATATCCCTCTTTATCTACTTGTTTAGCAAAATAATCAACTATTTCAATAATTGATTTAGTTGATAAAAGGGGACACTGAACAAATTTGAAGGAATATTCTGTTGGTTTAAAGTTCTTGGTAACATCTCGTGTTACTGTCCCTGATAAAAATGTTTGAACATAATATTTGATATTAGAATCTATCATCAAAGGTCCGAGGGCATACAAAATTTCTTTAAAAAGTCCTTTGTCGGTCAGTCCTGCTTTCCAATTGTCTTCGAAAGTGAAAATTTCTTGATATTCATCAATGTGAAGAATTATTATGAGCTTTTGTTCAGGGCGAAGATTTAATGATTCTTGAATCCAACTGAGCACACAATTTATTCTGAAACGATCAATAAAGTAAAGTGCCTGAAACTGAAAGGCTTCAAATGACATTTTATCACGCGCAAAATAGTCATAGGCTATCCTAAGCCCAAGAATGATAGATGCTGACTGATTTACATCAAGGTCAGAAAGGCGAACACCATTTACAAAATCAAGAAAAAGATAGAGAAAGTGTGGTTCTTTCCAACTCCATAAGTTGTCCTCCCAATCCTGTGGTTTCGATGGTGGCTTCCAATCTCGTTCAATAGAGTTGAAGAACTCCTTTCCCCAACGGGTTTTACCTGATGATAAACATGTGAGGTTAATGGTGATTGAGTTATATATATTTACAAATAAACAAAATAAGTACCTATTCCGGCCGCCCCGCTACAGACAAGGAAGTCAAAATTCGATTTGGAAGTTGTTGGATCAAAAGAGTTGTTAACATTACTGTTAAATACCATCAATGATTCATTAATATCACGTTCCTTTAGTGGCATTTTTTCCGGGATTTTGATTGTCTTATTTGATGTTTTAATTTTTTCAGTTGGTATGTTCTGTAAGATAACGGACAAGGTCTCCTCAAGTGATCCAACTGACTTGCTAATTCCAACAAGTTGACCTACAATGATATTTTTTGGGAGCGATTTGATAATGAGCAAATAAATGAAGAAATATCTTGTTCGAGAGGTAAAATAATGGGAGACACTTACCAGTGGTGGGGATTATAGTGATAATATGGATGTTAGACACTGCAAAATTTGGATTATCTATTTCATCTCGAAAATATTCTTCAAAAAGTTCATGAAGTTCCATTTCTATTCCATGAAGTTTTTGTACAACGTCTTCATTGGTAGAAATATTTTGACCGTGAATATCTCTATATTTGATATCATTAAGTTTCCAAAGTTTCATATTATCAGAAATAGCAACATTTTTTATTCGACAGATTTGATCTCTAATATGGACAACTTTGAATTTGTTTAAGCTGATTTTTTTATCAACAAAATCAACAAATTTATTATTATTGTTATTGAAAATGTCAACCGATAAATTTCCAAATGTAAAAGTGCCAGAAGTATTGCTTAAAAGTATGCAACAATTGAATGACTGCTCCATTTCGATGATTTTGTTTTCAAAGTGATATTAATAATGAGCAAGTTTTATTTTGAGAAAGAAATTGTTTTGAAAAAGAAGTTTTGAAAATTAAGGGGTCTTGATACTTATAATACTTTAACAATGTCATGACGGAATACAGCAAATGATATAGATAACATTGGAAAAATTCATAATTCTAAATATGTAAAAAAAGTAAAAAGTTTGTGAGCATAAATTTATGTATATACGGTATTTATATAATCGTCAAACGATTGAATGATTGATCTATAAATAAATTAGGTTCAATTGAACTGGGCCGGTTACAAAGACTGATTTAAGCCAGTTCTACAAGTATTATTCCACTAAGTTTCGTAAGCATTTTACGTTTGATTTCAACGTAATTAATAGTTATACTACTGTTTGATTTTACTGCTCGAATTTCTACTTATCTGATATGTAAAAATTTTATTAACCATTTTATTGAATTTATTAAAAAGTCAAAAAAAAAAATTATTATAGAATTCACAAGTACTCTTATTATTTTGTTAAAACCAATAGATTATATAAGAAATCTCGTGTTCCATTTTGTTTTTAAAAATTAAATTTTCGGCTTAATTGCTTTGTCAAATACTTCACCTATTTTCCTAATTCAGTTAGGGATTGAAAATAATTCTAGAATACCTCGCGGGCGCAGTATCGAAAAGCAAATTTTGAAAATCTTCTTTCGACAATTTAAAATATATGTGTAAATACAAATAAATAATACAACAAAAGATTTCATATAATTCTTATAAAGTATCATAAAGTATTATATTATAATCAAGAGTATAGCCAGTCTTTTAAGCGAAAATTTCCGCATATTAAAAAATATAATTTTGTATATAACTAACTAGGTAGATTACTTATTACTCAATAAAATGAATATATAACGAAGAACCATTCTCGCCTTCTTTGGGGAGAATATATTATACTCCACAAAAAAAGGTAGATTACACAAGACTTTGCAGATTTTAATCATCTTACGATTAAGTTGAAAGTAATAAAAAATTAAACTCGCCTTAACAGAGAAACACGTCTTGATGAAAACTGAAAAAGCATATCTGATATGCACATTAGACAAATGGTTGGTAATTAGGTAATACGAAAAGGTGTAGAGGTGATGAGTGATGTTTATTATGATCACGTACATTTGGTAATTTGGTATTAACTAAAAAAATACTGTAGATTTAGCTTAATTGATCACGTGCAATCAATTTTTGATCGAGCTTGATTACCTATTTTAGAAACATCCTATTTTCTTTTAAATTGACATGAACTTTTCTTAAATTTCTATAATCGAACGACTTTGCTTTAACCCAAGTTCAAATCCAAAAAGAACAGTTAAAAAAATTAGGACTTTTCACTAATTACGAGGAGCATTACATCACCCTCTAATGAAGTCTTTTAAACTTTTGAATACAACTGGGTTGTTTAATTTTTTTAAACGACAACATTTTCAAATATTACATCTCGATGATGACGATTATTCAATTTTACGTCAGAATAAATTGTCTGGAGTTAGTTTTCTGAGGGAGGAGGAAAACCGGTACGGTACAGTACAATAATAAAAAGTACCGTACTGGTCCTATATATAAATTCTTTCTATTATAGGACCAGTACGGTATGGTACGGTACTTTGTTCGAATATATGATCGTACCGTACTGGTCTCAATAATATTATAGAATCAGTACAGTACGATCAAATTTTGGAGGATCGTGATCGTACCGTACTGATCAGCTGAACTGTACCGTACCGGTTTTCCCTTCTGCATTCTGATAAAGAGGAATAATCAAGTAAGTAAGATTCGGTGTTTTATTTTGTAATAATAATATACAATATTTAAATTAATATTTTTTTTTAGTAATTGATAAATCGGAAACTAACCCCGATGATTCAGAAGTGAAACTGTTCAAATCGCTTGTTAAGGTCAAAGAAGTCATTAAGAATCAGGTAATGTGATCTTCGTTGCTGGCATTATTTCATTTTTATGTGATGAAATTTTTACATTATTGTAAATTCTTATCTGTTTTTTTTTTTTTTTGACAATATTCAGTCCTCTCCATGTTAGAAGGAAATATTTCACTGATCGTGGAACAATTACTAGAATTTCATCATAAAGACATGGTAATAAAACAGTTCAGAAATTATAATGAAGCTGCATTCCAAGTGGCAGTGGCAAAATTATTTCCTTCTAAAATTGGGTCACTGAAATGCGTTTAATGAATACCAACAGTACCAACGGTAAATATGCATTTGTTGATCTTTTTATCAATAGTGAATGCGAAAACATGTGTAGAGGAATATCTAATATTGTGCTAGAGTTAAAATATATATCGCTATTAGGTTTATATAGTGGTGAAGAAGGAAAGTGGAAGGGAGATATTGATTATAAAACAATGCTTAATTTAGATAACACTTTAAAAGAGGAATCCGAATTTGATTTATTAGAAAGAATTTACTATCATTGGTGCAAAGAAAACAAATCGTATAAAGCTACTAAGATTCGAAAAATAGTAAATTCAGGTATAGATCAAGTTCAAAGATATATTAGTTTATTAAATAAAGCCTCCGTTGATGATTGTAATGTAGAGTTAATATCGCCGGGTCTTGGTACTATAGGAGGTTGGCTTGTTTGTTTTAATAGGTTCACAACGTATTTTAACAAGAAAAATAGATGAATTTGTCTTACGATGAATTTATCATACAAGATTAAATTTTATTGGTTAAACTAGTATTATGAGCGAGGCTGATCAAATTTATTTTCTTAATTTAGTTAATGCGATCTTGTGCTTATTTTTTTTAATAAAACTATTTCAAAGCTTCTTTCGGTTATAATATTTTTGATACATTAATTTTTATAGAAATTGTTTATAAATTAGCGCGATTACAAGGTTTGAAATTTTTTGATATATTATTTGTTTATTAGACTAAAAATCCATTAACACTTTAAACTAATACAATAATATAATTCTATTACAGCTTCTTGCCAATATACTAAATTAATTTTCTGGATATACATTGAAAAATTTTTGAATTATGTTTCAAAAAAAGGATATCGTGTAAGCAGTCAGGATCTAATCTATTGCGTTTTTCCGTAATTATATTACCAGCATCTGAAAACAACCTTTCAGAAGGAACTGATGAGGCGGGAATTGCAAGATATTTACGTGCTTGCATAGCGTGAATGGGTAATGTTTTTCTGTGTAATTTCCACCATGTAAGTGGATTTTCGCTATGATACCTAGGATCGTTGAGAGGATGTATTGGAATTTGTAACATTGTAGCATATATTTGTATTTCATTTTGTATTGAAGAAGTATCCTCATAAATATCATCAAAAAAATTATTTCTGCTATTAATTGCCGGTGTTGCTTGTTGCTTCTGGTAAGTTATTTGAATTTTCCATTTCTTGTTTAACTTTCATTAATATTTTTTTTTTTTTTCATTATCTATAAATTTTAGATTTTTGAAGCGAGGATCAAAATATGAAGCAAAATAACCCATTACTCAAATATCTTGCCAACGATTTAATATTTGTTCTTCAATAGAATCTCTTACTCGGATTATTATAACTGCTACTTGATTATTATTAGACTTAAAATTGATAGATGTGTTTTGAGTTTGATTAATGCCAGATACATCATACTTAATGTTGGATATGTACTTCCCCCAATAATATCCGTGATTTGAACAAAGGGTTTTAATAAATTTAATAAATCCTGTAATGCAGACCATTCACTATTATCTAATAATAAAGATTCCATCATTTCGAATTATATAATTTGAATCATTTTTAAGAATTGCTACTAAAGAATATATTGCATTTTTAAGGAAAAGAAGTCGTTGTAATACAGCATAATTAGAGTTCCACCTTGTTGTAACATCCTGAATTGGGTCAAGAATCTTTGAATTATTCTTGTTAATTAATTGTTGAACATTTCGAAGAGTTTCGCGATATTTATCTCGACAAACAAGTGCATTATTAAGTATTTTAGCTTTAGTAATAAGCCCATTATATTCTTTAAGACCATTATTAATGCAAGTTGAAGAGTATGAGAATAGCAGTTAATACGTTGATAATTAAATGATTGAAATGCATTTATCATATTTCTTGCATTATCACTAACTTCTGCAATTACTTTGTCGATTAAGTTCCATTTTTCAAATAATTTAGATAGAAATTCTGCAATTCTATCACTAGAATGTCCATAAGGAAATTTTTCAATTGTTAAAAGCCCTTAATGAAGTTCAAAATTAGATGTTAACCAATGGATTGTTATGCTAATATATGGTGTGTGAAATTGTGTCCAGAGATCAACCGTGAAACTACAAGTTTCTATTGAGTGTTCTATTTCATAAAATAAACGATCTTCAGCAAAAACTATACATTCTCCTAGTTTTTTTCTTACTGTGCTAACACATGGAACGGGAAATCGATGATTTAATGTTTTACATAAATTAATAAATGTTTGAGCATTAACAATATTAAGAGGTTATAAATCTTCGATTATCCATTTTAATAGATTGGCTATAATATATCGGTATTCCTTATCCATATGCTTATATAGTTCTAAATTATCTTTTGAATTTTGCTGAATTTGCTCATCTTTTATTAATTCAGAAGAATTATTAATTAAAAAAATTCGATGAACTTTATTTAAATGGTTTCCTATATTAGTTGTTGAACAGGAAGGTTTAAAACGATTTCCACAAATAACTTTTTTACCATCTTTTTCTATTAAAACTTTACAATGCCTATATTTATTTATAACATTTTTTTCAACATAATTCCATACCCAGCTATTATTTCGATTTGTTGGTTATGTATGTTTTTTAGTTGATAATATACGAATAGAGGGTTGTTGTTGAGAATATGAAATTAAATTAAAAACAGGTGTACAAGGTGAAGTTGATGCTGAACATGGATTCAAAAATTCATTTGTATGTGATTGTATATTAATTGGATCATATCTTATGAATTGCAATGGTTCTTTTCTGTGTTAAAATTTTCTTTCTAGCTCGTTTAAATTCAGGCATTTTGTATTATAAAAAAATTTCTTGTATACAGTGAGACCTCTCTAAATGCATCCTCCCTAAATGCATGCATATATATTTTTTCTATAAATGCATATTCCACACAGCCCCAAGTATATAAGGATCATACAAAATTTCTCTCTTTAAATGCACATCCTCCTTAAATGCAATTTTTTTCAAATTTTCACTATGGTCCCAAGAGCAGGGTGGACATACTTCATATTATCACATTTGTTGATCATTTTGCCGATCATTTGCCGATCATTTTCTCATTTTTATCACATATTAAAAATGCCGTTATACAATGTATTTTAAATGTAAATTAGCTTCGATTGAAATATCCTACATAATAATATATACTAAAA